>PITA01000690.1:200138-246654 GCA_004023965.1 Spilogale gracilis | reverse complement strand
CAGAACTCATCTTTTAAATGAGCTCAGAAAAGTTTTGAGTCTCTAAATAATCTTGTTAAAATCCCAAGCAGCCCCTTAATACTATGATTGGTCTTAAGGCAATTGAACTATGCACTCAGAAGAAATCATCAAGCAAAAGAGTTTAGAGCCCTGGTTGGCTTGCTTGTAACAAGTTATTTCTATTTCCCCAAATGTTTTTGGATCACTGTCCATTGGATTTTAAAGGAACACTTAAATATCGTCTCCTCGGTAACGTTGTTTTCCCTCAAGTGTGTGTAATCTCACAGAGCTGTTTCTCTAGAAGAGAACAAGGTTACGTGAAGGGGAGAGAACATCTCTCCCTTCAGGGCACTTAAGCAACGCAAGGTCAAGGATTCTGTCTACAGAACTCAAAACCAGATCTTCAGGGAGTGCTAGGAGAAAAGACAAGGAGAACAGAGATGCTTGGGCATGGTGATTACTTGAGTTTTCAGATGGAGAGTGGCTATCAGAAGCACAGCAAAATATTTGGCACAACCAATAAAAAAAAAAGAAATACAAGCCTGGGTATGGGGTATTAGCTGAGGATACGAAACCACTAATGCCCTCGTGTTCACTCTCCAGGTAGAGGGCCCCATGTACAAAATTCTCCTATGTAGGAGAGTATTGGTTGTTCGCCTCACTTTTCCTTTAAAGGTGTGTTCACTTCTCTTTCCATTCAAAAAAAGTCTGTACTTGTGAAAAGACTCCGTGGCCAGGAAACCCACCAAACCACTATTAACCTCTTAGAGTGGCCTTGGGCAAGGGTCCCATGACCAAAAAAGTGCTAAGAGGATTAAAAATTTGGTGATGGGTGACAGGGTAGAGAATGAAGATGGAAAGGTAAATGGGAAGGGCTACTGATCTGAAAAGGTGGAGACGCTGGGGCAAGTGGTGAATAAGATCTCTGAAGAGCAAACAGCCTCATTCAGACCTTGGTTTAGAAACCATTCTAAGGAGAACCACTCAAAATTTTGTTCTTTGTTGGGTTAGTTCAGTGATCACTGAAATGAGGAAGTAAGACCAACACTTTTGTAAGTCTCAGAGTCCACAAGAAGTTATGAAAATTCCTGGTGGGCTTCCACAAGACTCTAACACGAAGGCAAGGAAAGATAGGGAGATTCCATCGATGAGTCAGACCAAGGGGACAAGGAAGACTCCAAAAGTTTTTCTCAGACAAAATGAGTCATTAAGAGTTTGGGAGAATGAAATCAAGTCAACAAATTTGGGAGATATGGGTGTTTTTCCTACAGAACCGAGAAAGAACATTAAATGATAAACCTTTGAACATAAAGACTGATGTGAGAAGGATACTCGGATTAAAGAGAGAAAAATTGAAAGCAAAGCTGCCGGCCCCTGAGGCTGCTGACAATGTGGAGGGAGGCCCTTGAGATGTGGTCAGCTGGGACCAGGAAAGACCCAGCCATGCCTGGAGGGGCTCGGGAGAGGCAAAAGCAAGTCCATCATCTGTGAGAGGAGGTAATGAGTGAGGCTGAGAATGGGGCCAGACTCTGTCATATCCTAATTCTTAGTGAAATCAGCATGGCAATGACCTTGCCAAAGGCTATGGCCTGAAGGAGACAGAGATTAACTGTATCAGGAAGAAGCACATTGATAGGAGATGACTAATATATGGATGAGAATTTCTCATAAGGTTTGTCTTATTGAACACATCTTTTATAAAGGCTTTGGCATCAAATTTTATACAATACCAAAATTATAAAAACTCTGAAGTGACTATTAAGTGTGTGATGTCAGATCTAATGTTGGCATAAATAACACTGCGCGCCACAGATGGTAATTTAGAAGGTTCTAATCACATCTTGACAACAAAATATTAGAGTCTATATAATGTCAAAACATCTGAATGAAAAGAGAAAAACACAGACAATAATTTTTCTTGCAAAAGCCAAACATCTGGATATTTTGGAAGACTAAACACATATTTCATAAAACCACAGTATTTAAAGTTAAAATATTCTATGATCTGCTTGGATCTAATTATTTTCCTTGGTTTTCCATAAATATGGCAAAATAGTATTGGTTCAATAACTAATAACTGAATATAATAATGGTAATTAATATATAGCAGAGGTTGAGCTTGAAAATTACTATATGATGTATGTAGGGACGCCTGGGTGGCTCAGTTGGTTAAGCGACTGCCTTCGGCTCAGGTCATGATCCTGGAGACCCGGGATAGAGTCCCACATTGGGCTTCCTGCTCAGCGGGAAGCCTGCTTCTCCCTCTCTCACTCCCCCTGCTTGTGTTCCCTCTCTGGCTGTGTTTCTCGCTGTCAAATAAATAAAAATCTTAAAAAAAAAATTACTATATGATGTATGTATTGTAATGCCTGCATTTTGTGCATAATGAATCTTTTACAAATATTTTGCTCGGTTACAGATGGGCAGAGTCCTTCAGAACTCACGACTCCCTTTTGCTTTTTCCAGAATCCTAGTTCGTCCTGTACGTGGTCATTTACATCTTTTAAATTGGACTTAGACAAGAATTTTTTTTGATTAGCGATTTCTGTTGTGTGATTTTATCTTATAGCCTCCTGTTTTATTGTAGCCAGAGTGTCTGCTTCCTTGCCATCTTCCCAACTACACTGTTAGTTTCTCCAGCACTCACACGCGGTGCTCACAGCAGGTGCTCAACTAATATTTATTAATCTAAACAAGAGCAAAGCTGACATAAAATTAAAAATTCACCTAGAGATCAGAGAGCATGTCAGATCATTTGCACCTTAACTAATTTCTGTACATAAGCAAAATAACTTAGGCCTGCAACTTTGATTTCACTGGGTTCTTCAGTGTTCACATCAACTTGGATGCAGTTTTATTGTTTTAAATGTGTGTGGTTCAGCTGGTTCATTACGACTTTCCCTTTTGTTTTTCCTTTTGCTGATTCCTTGCCAGCTTTTCTGTACTTCCGTCTCACTCTCCATTTTGTCACTGCCTTTGGACAAACCCATTCAGTCATTTGTTAGATTTAAGATAAAAGTTAGAGACACAGGAAGAAGAAACAAACAGAAACCTTGGGCAACGCCTTTTTAGTTTTAATTTTATTTCCGAAATTACTATAAAAACAACTTCATGCTCTGTTTTTGTTTTTTGTTTTTTTTCCTTTTCCCTTTTAGCATATTGTACACCCGGGAGAGGTAGCTATGGTTTCTTAATGATTCTAGATGATTTTTAATGTTTGGCCTTTAAATATTCAAAAACAGTTTGTTAAGTCCGTAATAAAATTTTAACTCGTTATTCGAAGTCTGTGCCTATGCACAGCCACTGAGAAACATGAAAGACAAATGTTGGCACTCATTTTCATAATATAATCAGAATCCGTTTCCTGGTGGGGGTGCATATTTTGAGGGTTTGACACTTCTGTGCACAGTGGCCCACCTCCCTGTAGACCCAAGCAGGATATACTATAGGCCAACCCCGGTACAAGGGCAACCTTTAAATGCTCCCAGTTCCTGGGGGGCATGGGTGGCTCAGTTGTTAAGCTTCTGCATTTGGCTCAGGTCATGATCCCAGGGTCCTACTCAGCAAGAAGCCTGCTTCTCCCTCTCTCACTCCCCCTGCGTATGCTCTCTCTTTTGCTGTGTCTCTCTGTGTCAAATTAATTTTAAAAATCGTTAAAAAAATAATAAAAATTAAAAAAATAAATAAATGTTCCCAATTCCTGAATAGACAGCAAGGTCAGGAGCAAAGCCCATAGCCAGCCTTTGGTGTGGATCTCCAAAGCTACCTCTTAACCCTTGCCTTCCTGTAGTTTGAATAATCTTTTTTTGAACTTGTAAATTCTGAGTAATTTTTTTTAATCCATTTCAGTTGCACAGGAATAGAGTGGGAGTATGATAAGCCCTCCTATCTCCCCAAACCATTAATCAAATATTCTGATATGTTCTCTTTAAAAGGGCACAACTGAGGTATGCTCTGTCCATGATTTCCAGAACAGGCCAGGTCAAAATGTTGCACACCCCAAATTCAAATGATATACAAAATATTTGTCTGTTTGTTTGTTTTTTTTTCCTATAGCATAGTCCAAGCTAACTCCCAAGTAGACTGCAGAATTGATTTTTTTAAAAAAGATTTTATTTATTTGACAGAGAGAAACACAGCCAGAGAGGGAACACAAGCAGGGGGAGTGAGAGAGGGAGAAGCGGTCTTCCTGCCGAGCAGGGAGCCCGATGTGGGACTCAATCCCAGGTCTCCAGGATCATGACCTGAGCCAAAGGGAGTCGCTTAACCAACTGAGCCACCCAGGCGCCCCAGAATTGATTTTTACTTATTAAACTTTCTGTCCTATCCTCCAGCTTTCTAACTCCCTGGGGAATCTACATTTGTAGATATACTTCAACACCTAAGTATGAGCTAGGCTTCATAGTGTCTACACAAGTCTTTTGACCTCACTGTTTCGATGCTACAAAGAATCACACTGCTCAAATGAAATTTTGTTGTTTCAAACATATTTAATTCAGTGTTTGTTTTATGTGGTTTATTAGTTTGTTTTGGGGCCTTGCTCTTTATTTTCCCTCACATGGATATTTTGCCAAATTTTCCCTACTTTGTCGTCTTTCTCATCTTGCTACTGGCTCTCAACAAATTGATTTCCAGATTTAAACATACTCGCGTGGTTAAGACATGAAAACTGTTTCTACGCAAAGTGAGGAGCTAAGGCAACTCTTAACACATTCTCTAGAGAGTCGCCTTGCCTGTGCTCATGTGAACTTTGGATTCACTGGGCCACTGTTCCGGGCTCTAACTTTTTGTCTGAATTTAAAGCCGAGCCCTGGAATCCATTTGTTAACTGTTGACATTTGTCATTCTTTAACCCCCAAGTCACCCACCTTCACCAAACCCCTTCTCTAAAATACCAGTGGGGCTAGTAATCTTTCAGAAATAACAAGAAAGAAGAATTTACAATTATTTTCATAACGTCTGTGCAAACAGCCATAAATTCTATACTTTCCATCATGCTAAGGACTGCAGTGTTGACAGTAAGAAAGAGTCAAACCAAATATTTGCATCTGGGGCCTCACCTGTTAGACCAGCAGTGACGAGTCCAAAGTACAGCCTCAAGGCACCCACTGAGGCCTGACAGTGTACTTTATGAGTATGTCCTTGAAAGTCCCTGCTAGCCAACTCTCCCGCCCACTGCCGGCTCCTTTGAAATGGAGATACCAGCTCTCCCCATTCACTTATCGAAAATATGTCCATTACTGGATCAGATAAAATTGTTTGTATACTCATTTGAAATCCTTAGCAGTCATGCCTGCTTTGGACCAGGAAGACAGCCATTTAAAGTTACAGCAGCTAAAAGAAGAAAAAATAATTCGGGAAATTTACCCACGCTTTCAACGTCTCTTGTCTCCTTCCTGGAGTTTGAACTGAAATCCCTGGTACGCAGTAGGGAAAGGGAAAATACTTATTCATTCTACTGCAACCCCTACCACCTCTTTCTTTTGTTCCTCAGATCATATCAAGAATGTTAAAGGAAGCAATTTTATTTTGGTTTTGGTAGATTGAAACAAATTCAGGTCATTAAATAAAAGAAAGAGGAGGAATGGGGGTTCCTGGGTGGTTCAGTTGGTTAAGCGACTGCCTCCGGCTCAGGTCATGATCCTGGAGACCCAGGATCGAGCTCCGCATCGGGCTCACTGCTCCGCGGGAAGCCTGCTTCTCCTTTTCTCACTCCCCCTGCTTGTGTTCCCTCTCTAGCTGTGTTTCTCACTATCAAATAAATAAAATCTTAAAAAAAAAAAAAAAAGAAAGAAAGAGGAGGAATGGAAATATGGTCGCCCTGCCCCATGTCAAGCCTGGAAATCTTACTGTCTCAAAGCAGCACTTTTTAATATAAATTTAGCATAAATAATTGCCAGGAAGAAGTGAATCCATATTTTTTACAATAAAGAATATTCTAATCAATGAGCTCCAAATACAGTGAAGCCACATGTCACAGGGACATGGAGAGTGGGCACCATATCAGACAATTACTAGAGACCTTTTGAGCCCAGTGATAGACAGAAGCATTACACAGACAGCAGCTAACTTGTACAGTCGGAATTTTCTGGATGTTCTTGATGTAATATTTTGCCTCATTGCTAGAATAGAAAAATGTGTGTCTATGTACTCATCTGAATCCAGCATGTATGTTTTCTGCTACAGGAGGACTCTCTCCTCACTGTAGATGATCTAACAGAGCATGGGAAGTGATCATATTTTCAATCTTTCTACTTAACATATTCATTGTTAATCATAGACTAAATATAATTTGAGCCTAGTTTTGAGGGCTAGTGACAGAGGAAAATGTAATTTACAACCTGATTTTACTTCTTGACTAATAAATATATCAACACTTTGAGCTCAAAAATGATTTTTGCCAATTATTTTGCTCTTCTATAAGCATGCCCCCAGAATCACAGTTAGAAGCTGCAATCCTGAAGTGTCTGGGTGGCTCAGTCGGTTAAGCATCTGCCTTCAGCTCAGGTCATGACCCCAGGGTTTTGAGATTCAGCGCCCTTGGTTCCTCACTCAGTGGATAGGCTGCTTCTCCCTCTCCCCTCCCCCTGCTCCTCTCTCTTTCTCAAATAAATAAATGAAAAAAAATTTTTAAAAAGGCTGAGGGTTCCTGGGTGGCTGTCGTTAAGCGCCTGCCGTGGGCTCAAGACATGATCCCAGGGTCCTGGGATTGAACCCTGCATCTGCCTCTCTGCTCAGCGGGAAGCCTGCTTCCTCTCTCACTCCCCCTGCTTGTATTTCCTCTCTTGCTGTGTTTCTCTGTGTCAAATAAATACATAAAATCTTAAAAAAAAAAAAAAAAGAAAGAAAGAAAGAAAGAAAGAAAGAAAGAAAGAAAGAAAGAAAGAAAGAACAAGCTGAAATACATCCCATTCCTTGAATGCTTGCTTTAACTGTTTTTTAAAAAAGAAACAAGGCCTTTTGTGGTCCTCAAGAGTATCTCCACAGCTTCCATTGGGCTAACAGTCTGTGTGAAAGCATTTGAGTGGGGTCTCAACTGTGGAAACAAAAAGGCCATAGGATGGCTACTGCACACCAGGCATATAAGAAGAATGAAACTTCCTGAAACTATTAAAAAAAAATTTCCTAAATTATGTTTTCAGGATGCCTCAGGCACAATCAACGCAACCCCACAAAGCCTGGAGCCTTCCACAGGGTACTGCCCCAATCATGTCTTAGTAGGAGCTCTGGAAGGTATCCTAAACCCCAGAGAATATGCACATATGTGGAAATGCTCCCAGAGGATTGTGGTGGGTCTATTATGTGGTTTGGGTCCCTTTATGACTAAATGGTTTATTTACCATTTCTTCTCCCTCACCCCCTTCCAAGGGTCTGAGTGGCTATGAAACATCGCTGTGAGGATAGTTTGCTGGGTTTTGGTTTGTGTTTTCAATGAGTGCATCAGTGCTTTTTGAACGCAACTGCCACCAAAAGGAAGAAAAAAACTGCGGGGGGGGGGTGGTGGTGAGAGGGGGTGCCTTGCAGGGGTTGCATTGGGAGGGGAAGAACCAGAATGCACAAAGTCTAATCACTTGTGATTTCACCCCTCTGACTCCCAGGGCCGGGTGGGAGGGATCATTTCTCACTAATAAAATGTTGGTGGGATCCAGATTCTTTATTTTGTCTTACTTCCTTCCAAGAACAACGAAGTGAGGATTCAGCGTGTGAAGCGGCTTCAGCACATCCACATCCGCCCTTGGCCTCTGTGGCATAACCATGTGGCCTTGGGGACCAATAAATGCCAAGGTGTGTCAGGCCAGCCCGCTGACCATATGCTGTGCTTGTAAGGTTAATGGCTCCTTGTTTTCATGCTGAAAATATGCACCTCTTGAAACCTCTTCTCTCTTGGTCAGATGTGCAGAATGCGGTTCACATTATGGAATGCAGGACAAGCACGCGCTTGCAAGTTGTTCTGATCCAAGAATCAGGTTTCTATTACATACACGATCTGTATTACTTTTTGTAGTGACCTGAATCCTTTTTTTTTTAATTTTAATTTTGGACCTATTTTTAAATGATTCATTTTCTATCGAGCCTTAAGCCCAAAATGTCTGCCTGGAAGTTAACTGTGCTACCGTTATCAAATGCCCTGGAGATCCATTTCACAAGCTCCTTTTCCTGTGTAGGAGCCTTTGGCCTTATACCCAGGAAGCCCTACGGTGTGGATAACAGAGAGATGGGGATCCATCTGCCCTGGAGCCACTCTCTGGGCTGTCTCCTCTGCTGAGTGGTGTGTGAGAAGACATGGCTGGGATTCCAAGCTTCTCATGGAGACAGCACGGGTCCTATGGAGATGCCATTAATATATTTGCTGGAACAATTTACATGCTATTTTTTACTTTCTCATGAAGTTGTATTCATTGAAGCTTATCTCTCAGGGGTGTAGGGAATAAGAAATAAGTTTAATGTTTCTACAACTTAGAAAGCCTAGGGAGCTTAGTTTTATGTCTTCACTCTACCACTAATGCACTGGTAGGCTTTTGTAACTCATTTAATTTTTCTGGGCCTCGGTTTGGGAACCCTTGTCTGGATTCAGAAGAGTTTTGGGGTTTTAGTTTGTTTGGGGGTTTCTGTTTGTTTATTCCTATAGGATCTCCCTGAGGTTTTGCAATGCTAATGAGTATTATGAGCTTCAAGAGTATCTAGTGAATCCCAAACTGGCAAGACTATTGAACACTCTTTCTCCCCCCAAAAGTGTTCCGATCCTGGACTCTATTGCAAGTGCTCTATAGAGCTATAGAATTAGACATATTCTTTCTGCTTTCATGTACTATGAATGTATAAAGGCAATGCAGAATTGTACACATTTAATGGATATATAAAGAGGTTGTTTATGAGCCTCTTGTCTCAATCAAGTCTTTATGTTGCAGGTAAAAGTATTCAATACAACTAGTTAAAGCAGAAAAGAACTTATTTTTTTGTTTTTTTAATCACCAGACTGGTTTTTTTTTTCAAAGATTTTATTTATTTGACAGAGAGAGATCACAAGTAAGCAGAGAGGCAGGCAGAGAAAGAGAAGGAAGCAGGCTCCCTACTGAGCAGAAAGCTGGATGCCGGCCTCAATCCCAGGACCCTGAGCTGAGCTGAAGGCAGAGGCTTTAACCCACTGAGCCCCCCAGGTGCTCCCACTGAGCCCCCCAGGTGCCCAGAAAGGAATTTATTATAATGATTAGCTTATACCATCTAAGGGAGTTCAAAAGAACCAGCCTTGACTTTCAAGGAAAATGCAGGAGAAACTGGGCCAGAAAAAAATGCTTAAGCACATCGGTTGTTCTAGCAAAACAGAGCAACACCTGTGTTGCTGCCCATGGCTTAGCACTTGTGGCACTAGGAACCAGGAGGAACCCTCTTACTTAAGCTACTGTGGAAATACCAACTTCGCCACCACAACTGCTGAAAGGTACGATCTTCCAGCATGTGAACACTACCTCACCTCCATTACTTCTGCCTCTACATAGTACATGATGGTAGGCAGGATTCTGAGATGGCCCCCAAGATTCCTGCTCCCTGATATAAACGCCCGGTACCATGCCCTTTCCTTGAGTGTGAGTGAAGCTTGTGAATATGAGAGGCATCACTTCCACAACGATGTACTATTATAAAACAAAAAGGGACCTTGCAAATGTAATTAAAATCCAAAGGGAGTTATCCTGGTTGATTCTGACCTAATTCAATGAGCCCTTCAAGGAAGTCAGAAATTCGAAGCCAGAGACACTCACCTGTTGAGCTTGCCATGTTGTAGAAAGCGCCACAGGGCAGAGAATGGCAGGGAGCCTCTACCAGCAGTGAATGACCCCGAAAAGAGAGCAAGGAGCTCACTCCTACAACTATGGCAACTGAATTCTGCCAACAACCAGGGTGTGAGCTTGGAAGAGAACCCTGATGGAAGTGTAGTGCTGGCCAACATCTTCATTTCAGCCTTGAGCAGAGGATCCAGCTACCCCGTGACCGCACTTCTGATCTGCAGAAACTGTGAGCCAACAAATGATATTATTTTAAGCTACCAAATCTGTGTAATTTGTTACACAGCAAAAGAAAATGAATACTTGCATTTGCTTGACAGAAACAGGTTGGTCCTCAAAATCAAACTCCACAGGCTTTTCTGTTTGTGCCCTCTAAAACTTAGTTTAAAAAAGCCAGAAGTGGTTTGTATTGGTATTGAGTGAATCAATCTCTAATATCAGCAACCATCTTCTTTGGGGAGATTTTCTTTTTTAAAAGTTCATGTCTCTCATAGGACATATGATAAGTTTAAAAACTCCCTTAGTTTTTGTTTTGGTTTGGATTTTTTTAAGATGGCAAAGATCGACCTAACATACAAGTACTAAGGAGAAAATAATTAACATTTTTGCCAGCAAGTCCCTTTCATGAATGAACCAGTTGTCTAAACTGACACACCAATGTTTCTAGGCTGATCCCTCTATAAAATTTTTTTTTTCTTCATGGAATAGATAATTTTTTTTAGGAAAATGATGTTATTCTAAGAATAGTCTCTATAATGGGATTTTTTGGTGAAGATTTTCCTTATCTTTCTGCATGTATTGATAATCGATGTATAAGGGCTCGCCTCTGGTTCTCTCCAACAATGACTGTATTGATTATATTTTTAGTAGGTTTTCTTTCCCCTGAGAATTAAGATATCCTCAATAAAACCGAGCTGATAAGGGAAGGATTTTTTTGAAATTTTTTCTGAAGAGAAGTAAAAGGGCAAATATTATTTATCTGATAACATAAATTATTTCTCCCTGGGAATATGAGGAGACAGGGACCCCACAGTACTCCTAGAAAGTTGGAAAGTTTTCTGGTAAAGCTGAACTTGTTTCTCATCCTCATACAAATGCCCACTCACATACCCAATGTCTAGCCTACTATGTTCCCCACATTAGAGTGTTTCCGTTTCTATTTTGTTACTTCAAGTAAGTTTGAACCATCTCCCCCGCCTTATTAGGACACCCTGACCAAACTTCCTCTCATTTCAGAACCACCTGTGGTGAGGAAGGGTAAACAATGAGAATGACAATTAAGAACCCGTGATCTCCAGAAACAAAACAGAAGCCCCGTTTGCTTTACCTAGTGTCGTAATTTCCCAGACCTGTTCCTCTTGGCCAATGTTGAGCCAGGCATTTTCTCCCCAGAAGGCTGAGCAACTTACAAAACCGCATTCTGTGGGTTTTCCCAGGTGCTGTTATTTCCTGAGCAGTACATGATAACAGTCCCTTAATTTTTACAGGCTGAAAGTTTGCAAAGTCTGTTGAACGAGTCTTGTCTCAGCTCATTTGATCCTCGCAATGGTTCCATAGGTATCAAGATGAGTGTCATTATTTCCCTTTTATAAGTAACAGAAACTTCTGTTTCTGGAACTACATGACTGGTCTAAACTATAGTAAGCCATGATGCTGAGATTGGAACTCATATCTTTTGAATGTAAGTCAGTCTTTCCCCAGGATTCCTATCCTCTTACAAATATATCAGTGAACGGATGGATATAAATATCCCATAGGCATTGGCTTCCTACTTTTCTCTCATCTTACCCATCCAAATCCTCTGCCACACTTGTAAAAAGCACCTTGACCATGGCTAACACCAAGTACAAGTTCCCAAGTATAAATCTGGATCCTGCCTAACTCTAAGCCTGACCCTTTATCTTCCAGGATCACTCCATTCCCTATAGTCCGTTCCTCACACTTCCTTGCTTCTGCCTAGACTAGCCTCTGGCTACATTTTTTGTCTGAGTAAATTGTATTTGTCCTTGAAGACTCTGCTCGGACTTTGCCCAGGCTTGTCCAGTCTGTTCCTCTATTTATCACATTATTAAAATTTCTGCTAATACGTACATACCTTTCTAGGGCATGGGTCTGTGTCTTATTTATATTGTACGCAGTGATAGGAATGTCATCCCTGACATGCATGCAGAATTAGGCTTTTTTTTTTTTTTTTAAAGGACTGGTTTTATTGGCTAGGAAATAAAACCCAAAAAACAGTGAGTCTCCAGAGGTGTATTTTCCCTAGCTAAACTGGTTCTGAGGGGACTGGGAGTCTAAGAATGGAATGAATTACCATAAGTTGGGCTGGAGGTGGGAGTGGAGAATCTCAGAAAGGAAAATGCCCATAGCCTTTACAAATTTCTGCTGAGGATCCTGAGGATTTGAGGTCACATGGTTGGGCACTTCGGTGGCCATGGAATTACCCCTTTCAACTCTCCCTTCCAGAGTACCTGCTGCAGGGAACGTACTTCTCTGACAGCCTCAAACTGCCATAACTTTAGATCCACTGCAGCATTCAAGTTAGGTCTTCTTCCCATTGGCTGCTCCCAGACAATGAGAACACAGTAAGGGTAGTAAGTCTGGACCACTTCTGCCTGACAGAGGAGGACGCTGATGGGAAAGGAGCTCAAGGAGTCAGGGATTCCTACTGGCGTAGCTGAGATTTTCTCAGAACTGCACTGTGGTCTGAGGCTGCTTCCAGCCCTATTCTCTCTTCTCTCCTGAGGCTTCTTCTTGCCAGCTGGTGTCCCCTACCACCTTTTCCCTTAGCAAGTATTTCCCCCTTGTCCATCTAATCCCTTCTTGGATGGATGATCTGTTCTTCAGAAGAGCTGGACTTCCGAACTCACAGAGTTAGTGCTTAAAGTACTTAAGATTAAGTCTAAAAATCAAACTTTAGACTTGCTACTCTAAATCTGTAAACTATGCTTAACATTTAACAACGCCCTAACTTAGTGTAAAGCTACGTAA
Organism: Spilogale gracilis; assembly: GCA_004023965.1. Lineage (NCBI taxonomy): Eukaryota > Metazoa > Chordata > Mammalia > Carnivora > Mephitidae > Spilogale > Spilogale gracilis. The sequence continues at coordinate 233,881 of PITA01000690.1, read as the reverse complement.
TAGTTTAGAATCAGAGCTAAAAATACCACAAAACAGGACAAATGCTTTCTGTTTCTGTATATCTGATACATGCATAGGCAAAATAGAGGGTAAAAGTAGCCCAGGTTGGCCTATAACTATTGTGAAAAATGTCATGACTCAGTTGACTCATGGGACAACAGGAGTGTGACCACACATGGAGGTACCAGAGGGGCAGAAGGACATGGACCTGGTGTCCAACAGTTACCGAGCATAAACAGCAGAGCTGTCCCCACCACTAGCCAAGAGAGGAGAGCTTCGGAGAAGAGGAGATTGCAAGAACTGAATCGTGCATCAACTCCTATTATGGGATGACATTTCAATCTATTTTTTTAAAAAACTTGTATTGGGCATTTCAAATCATTTTATATTTTTGTTGTGGTTATGGATTACTCATGACGGGAAAGGTATATGAAAATCATGTAGGTTGTAACCTGGAAGCATTTTATTGGATGGAGAAGTCATTCAGACATCAAGCAGCAGAGAGTTAACCCTTAAAAATCTCCTTCAAGTGGAGACACCAAGCACCATGAGAACACAGGCTCTAGCCCCTCTAAAAAGCAGCAGCCAGTCACCCGCACATGCTATGCTGTGTTTCAACTCTCTCTCAGGATCTTCTAAACTAAAGTTTAATTAAACTATCAGCCTGGGTCAATGAAGTAATGAAGTAACAACAGTTCTACACATTGATAGTTCAGTAACGCATTCTGACTGTTTTTCTTATCTTTATTTTTCTGAGCCACCTCTTAATGTGACCTATAGTTTTGCCTTCAAAATAAGATAAGTTTAAAAAAAAAAAAGTGACTGAACTTTTCCGTAAATCCAAAGAAAAACCAGGTATGTCAGCTATGATGAAATCCTAGGTGATTAGAGCTTCTTCAGATTAATGCAGTATCTCTCACCTTTATTGAACTCATTGAAAAACATAAAATAATGTAAATTATGATCCCTCCCTCACCTGCCCTAGAGATTCTAATACACCTCCCAAAAGGAGTTGGCTCCTAACCTCTGTGAAATCTGGGAGTCAACATTTTCTAGAACATTTTTCTACTGTTTAGTATCACAGAAATAAAGTACCTTTATTTCCTTTTCCAAATATAACATTATATAAGGATACTGAGAATGTTTTTCAAGCCACAAATATCCTAATGAATATTCTGATATATCCTACCCCAACTCTGAATACCAGGATTGGTCTCACCAACATCATTTAAGAATCATTGATCTAGTCTAACACTCTCCCTTTGCAGATGAGAAAAATGGAGGTCATTGATTACCTAATTTGCCCAAGTTTGAAAAATCAATAAAAACTGAAATTCATTAATGTAATATAAATTTCTTTAAGCAATTTGAAGAGGATAACCCAATACTGTTGAGAGGCAGTGAATATAATAACCAAAACATAATTATTACCTCAAAATGATTAAATATGATGCTATGTTTCTTATGTTATAATTTGGTTCTGTCTAATAAGGTCCCAGTCTCTCTTCTACACAGCCTTTCTGGTGAAGACAGAGCACAGCAGAGCACAATGCCTACCCTCGGGGAACTCATCATCCAATGGGCAAAACACACAGGTGAATAGATGACTTCAATTTATGATGTAGGTTTGATGACTGGAGAACAAAGCAAGACAAAGCTTCACAGAGAAGAGAACATCTGAACCAAGATAAGACTCATGGTCAGGAAAGCTTCCCAGAGCACTCTTCTTGGCACTACACAATGAGGCACTCCGGAAGACAGAGCTTGTAACTTGTCTTACTACCTCCACACCTACTAGTCCCACTGGCTTACTAACCCTTCATAAATGTCCCTTGTCCCTTTGCATGACAGTTTTCTACATGATTCCATAGCCAAATAGTTTTTACAACTTCCCAAATGCATGATTGAACTCGTCACTCTTTTTGTTTTAAACCTGAGTGAAATATTTACCTAACCAGGGGCACCTGGGTGGCTCAGTCATTAAGCGTCTGCCTTTGGCTCAGGTCATGATCTTAGAGTCCTGGGTTTGAGCCCCACATTGGGCTCCCTGCTCAGCGGGAAGCCTGCTTCTCCCTCTCTCAACCCCTCTTGTGTTCCCTCTCTAACTGTGTTTCTCTCTGTCAAATAAATAAAATCTTTAAAAAAAAATTTACCTAACCATAGAATATCAAGAAAAAAATCCCACTTTCTAGCCAAAAGGCAATTTTTCCTTCACCACCTCTTCTTCTGTTTTACTTATAAGAACTTGGATGCTTGAGTGTTTGTATACATGAAAACAAAAATGGGATTCTGTTTGTATGAATCTTTCAATTAAAAAAAATAAAAATAAACTCACCAATTAAAATCTTCAGATCAGATTGGTGGTCTGGGTTATTTCAGTCATAATATAAGACAAGACTCGAAAAGGTTTAGGGCCATGTTACAAGATCTATAATTTGGTGACCCTCAACTGCTTCTTTCCTCCTTCCTTTTCTATTGGCTTCAGGGCTGGCCTGGACAAGCTGTGTGACAACATGGCCTTTTACTCAGAGCACTAGAACTGGGCCACCCACAGTCCTGTGGCTGGAGGCCAGGGCACTACTAGTCACACAGACATGAGTCAGGATGTGGTGTGCTAGAATTCCCACTCAGGTTCTTTCCTGATGGCTTTCTTGGAATTGCCATCATTAACAGCAAGATGTAAGACGTGTGTGATATAAAAGAAATATGTGGTACGGCTGGTTAGAAAACTTGCCTCCCACTCTTGTTACTTTCTAGATGTGTGACCATTAGCAATTTGTCTAATCTGTTCTGCTATCTCACAGTTACTGTAAAGATCAGAATGAGACAATGAAAATTCGTAGTTTAATTTCTGTTAGTGAGGGAAAAGAGGCATTCACATATTTATTTGGTTAGAGTGTAAATTATAAAGCCTTTTGGAGAACAATTTATCTAGTAATCATCAGACTTTCAAATGCCCTGAACTCTGGCCTAGTTATTGTTTTGGAAATTTCGCCTCGGGAAATAATTAAGAAAGTGCAGAAAGATATTCATAAAAGGATATATACCACTGTGCTGACTATAATAACAAAATGTCAGAAACAACCAAATGTCCAATAATAGAAACTGGTGAAATAAATTACAATGTACCTACATAATAGTATATTACACAACTGCTAAAAATAAAGAGAAAATGTAAAATATAGCTATTGGTACATAATGGCATGTAAAGGTAATTATTAAGTATACAAGCAAGTAAAAAATTTGTATATATAATGTGAGAGAGATACATAAACATCTACATAGAGAAGTGAGTGAGTATGGAACTATGCCAAGTGTCCAAAATGTTTAACTCAGAGTATTTTATTTTTCTTCTATTTATATGTCTGTTTTCTAAATTTTTCTATAATATGCATTTATTTCTATTATAACAAGTGAAAATAACCTTACATCTAGAAAGTACAGTAAAGAGTATGAAAACCTAGACTCCACTGTTATGGTATATCCAGGGATCAGAGAGCTATATATACATATGAATTGTAACATGACCTTGGTTTTGTCACTGCAAATTTGTAATAGAAAGCCTCCCTTTTCCTTAATAAAGATTGCTAAGCATTCAAAATACTAAAATATTTTGTACATTTTCACTAAAATCAACACTCTTTTAGTAAACTTAATTGAGGTTAATGAAGAAACAGAAGATCTCTATGCTAAAGATGATGTTGTAAAAAGGGGAGGGGAAAAAAACTGATCCATTCGTCTTGTATAACAAGTTTGACAGTCTTTACCCACTAAACATACAGCAGAGTGTGTCCTAAAATAGTTACCTCATTTGCAAATAGGAAACTCCAGTTCTATTGCTGGTTCTGGCAAAAACTTTCTGCAGAAACTCAGACAAGTATAACTTGTCTGTGCTTGAATTAATTTGTCTATGAAATGAACATCATGTTGGCAAAGCCTTTAAGTGAAGTTTCGCTTTTGAATGTAAAAATATTATAAACCTCCTTAAAATGAAGTAGGAGGAGAATTTGGAAGAGGAAGAGAAGAAAGGTTTGATGATTCATTAAAGAAAAATTCATAGCCATTTCTCAATGAGATGCTACAAAATATCTTTAATGAGTCAATTCCAGTGATTTAACTTCAAAAACTTACTCTGCTGCTACTAAAATTTGAACTACTGGCATTCATATCTGACTTCAAATACCAGTATATTTTACATGGGTCAAGTCTTTTAAAGTTTTAGCTAGCTTTAATTTAAATACTATTTTTATTCAATAATACTAAATTTTATGTGATTTTAATGTAAAACCATCTGAATTATACCAATATTTGCTTTTCAAAATAAATTAAATACTGAACTATATTTTATTGAATTGTCAACTCATAAATAAATAGAAACTCAACTAATAAAGAGAAATCTGTCCCTACCCATTAGTGACTGTTTTTCAAAAAGAGTCATGTAGAATTGACTACAAGACATTCCATAACAAATATATCAGGTCTGAGTCTACTGAAACAGCAGTAAATTATTTGCTTTTAGAAGGTATGTTAATGATTTTGGAACACAAGGACAATATTTCTCATTTTTTTTCCAATTCCTAGCCCATACAAAAAATGACAGCTGGCACTCACATTTCCTTTCCTTTTTCCATACTCTTTAGTCTGTTATCTGTATTTTCATATTCTTAATTTATGAGCTTATGTCTCTATGTCTAATCCAATCTGAAAGGTGCTATGGAAAATACAACATAATTAAGCAATTAAAAATGTAAAATTAAGACATAGACAAAAAAAAAGTCTCTTGATACAAGTAAACATAAAGAAGTGCCATATAGTACTAAAGACGATAAAGACAATTCACATTCAAAAAGAAGATGGGCGCTCCAACCCCCAGACTGAATTAGAACTGTCCATGATCAGTGCATTTCCTGGAACATAATAAGTGCTCAGTAAGGAGTTCAGTAAATGTCAGAGGATTTTGTTTTCCTTTGTACTTTTTCTCAGCTGGAAGTCTTGTGAAAGTCAGAGCTAAACACTAAAAGATGGGTAAGGTTGGAATGGGCAAAAGGGAAGGAAATAGGCATTATCATAGGATATTGTTATGACAAAAGGTTTAAAGGTAGGATGACATATTCTGATTCAATAAACTGACCCCCTCAGTTGGAGTAGTGGTATTGATAATGAAGAAATGGATATATAGGTGAGAATCCAGTGATCTTTGGTGTTTGCACTTGGAAATGGGCATCTATATACCCTATCCATACTATCAACTGAGTATTCATCAGATTTATACTGGATCTAAAATGAGTGCTTGGAGCTCATCAGGATCTCCAGTCTCCTTATACTCTTTCCTGCTTAACAGCCCTCTCTTACCTTTATCCCATAATTGTCCTGCTTAGATTTTGTGGTTGAACATTCTGACTTCCTTCTTACCAATGCTCTGGATTCCCCTGCCCCACTGGCAAAACCCCAACACTAGGTAAACTCAACTGTTTACTTTTTCTATGCAATTTACCAGGTTTGTTTCAGTGTTGCACATACAGGTGAGAAGTAACAATTGGGCAATTCACCATCATAAACCTCTCTCAGCTGGACTCTCCAACCTGGCTATCAAGCTGCTGACCAAAATTCCTTAGCCCTGCTTCCATTTTTCACACTGCTTCAAGCCTTCTCCATCCCTCTCAAGCCTCTGACAGCTACATTTCACCTTGCATTTCCATCTAAGAACCTTTCCTTCTACTCCTCTGAGAAAATAGAAGTCATCAGAGGAGAACTTCTTAATCTCTGACATTCGTATCTATCAAATCGACTTTTGTTTTCAACCGTTCTTTTGTTTTTCTCATACTGGAAAAATAGCAGAATCTATCATTCTATGTAAAGCTAATCCCTCAACTGGTACTGTAAATTTCATTCCCAGTATTCTCTGGGACACTGCTCTGTAATTAATTCCTCTCTCTCTTATATATCAATCTTCTCTCTTTGTTACTCTTTCTCATCAGTATTTAAACAAACTCAAATCTTGTGACTGGGAAGGAAAGATCTTCCTCTTTCCAACATTCTTTGAATCAAATATCCTATTCTTCCACTTTTCATTGTCAACCTTCTTGAAAAACTTGACTAGACTCATTTTGCTCTCTCATTTGCCACTCCTACTCCTTAATCCACTATCATCTAGTTTTCTCTGCCATGATTCTACCAGAATTGCTTTGACCAGGATCACCAAATCTATGTATAAATAAATTCAGTGGATATTTTCAGTTATTTTAACACTTGCCTTTCCTTCAGCATTTGAAACTGTTGATCACTCTTGAAAATACTCTTTGTAGCTTCTATGACTCCTCACACTAGTGGTTCACCACTTACCTTCTGCTTCTACCCTTGTAGTCTTCTTTACAAGTTTCTCTTTTTATCCTTCTCTCCTTACCCTTTAGAGAGTAGATATTAGCCTTTTTCACTCTTTTCATTTTCTCTGGGCTATCTTATTTATTCCCAAGATTCCAAAATTCTCCCAAATCTTTAATCTCCATCTCTTCTATAAGCTCCAAGTCCATATCTATAATTCCTTTGAGTGTCTTTAAGTGGAGACACATAAGCAACCCAGACTCAACATAGGTCTCAAACTAAGGTCATTCCCTTCATCAACCAAGTGACTTCCCTTTGGAGGTTTCCTATCTAAGAAAAGGCTATCATAGTCAACCAACTGCTCAAGTCAGGGCTCAAGAGTCACGTGTGTGTGTGTGTGTGTGTGTGTGTGTGTATGTGTGTGAGAGAGAGAGAGAGACAGAGACAGAGAGAGAGTGTTCCCCACACACACTCAGTACACCACCAAGTCCTACTGAATATCATGCAGATTACTGCTACCTTCCTATCACCCAGTTCATTTCGTCTTTTCAACCATCTCAGTAACTGAAACTATTTGAAGGCTTATCATCTTCCTCAGTCATTAGTGTACCTAGAAGAATCATCTGTGCACAAGCTCAAAGTTCTGGTTTCCTTTTTATAGGAGATTGAAAAAAAAAATCTAGGAAAGGCCTTTTTGTTCCTTCATCTCATCTGTTTAATGATAGTGTTGGTTAAGATAACATTCCCGATATTTGCACAACAATTTTTTGCAGGTACACATCATCAATGTTTAGTCATGCTGACAAAGTGGAAGGAATGCGTCTTCTTTCTGCAAACATAACATTTCTACAGCCTGGGAAAATACAGGTTCCTGCTATTTGGCTGGAGATATCAACTATATATGTGGAACAGGCTGAGATGAAATACCCGAATAAGTGTTATAGGTATTTGTTGGTGATACAAGTCCGCTTCCTTATTGCTCAGACCCTCTGCTTGCTGCTCTCTCTGACTGAAACTTTCTGTTTCCTGATTCTTCATGGCTGACTTCTTGCCATTCAGCTTTCAGCCCCACTGCCACAAAGATCTCCTAAATTAACCATCTTCACCTTCTAACACATTATTCTGCTTTATTTTCTTTGTAATATATTCAAAGACCCGAATTATCTTGTTCATTTATTTTTCTTATGTTCCTGTTAGAATGTGGTTTCATAAATACAGAATTATTTTTTTTCCTGTTTTGCTCATTGTTGAATCCCCAGTGTCTAGACCAGTGATTAGCAAACTTTTCCTGTAAGAGGCCAGGTAGTAAATATTTTCAACTTTGCAGGCCATGTAGTTATTTATTGCAACTACCCAGCTCTGGTTTGGAAGCATGAAGGCAGCCATGGACAGCAGCTAACTGATGCATGCATGGGTCCCATTAAAATTTTACTTCTGAACACTGAAATTTGAATTTCATATGATTTTGATGTTTCATAAGGTATTATTCTTCTTTTGATTTTTTTTAACCATTTAAAAATGTAAAAACCATTCTTAGCTCACGAGCCATGCAAAAACAGGCAGCTGTCCAGATTTGGCCTGCAGGTCATAGTCTAGCAATCCCTGATCTGGAATAACTATTGCTATACAAAAGAAACTGCAAAAGAATTTTTGAATGGATGAATGGATGAATGAATGAATGAGGAAATGGATTTTCCTCGTAGACTTTCATAAACTTGCCATGGACCAAAAGTTAATATGATAACCCATTCTACCGTTTCAGTCCTCAAGATGGATTTGTTCTATCTGTTTGGTTGTTTGTTTAAGGGAATACCTGATAGTTAGTCTGAGTCACCAAAATCAGTGCCAGACTTGGAGTTCTTATAATGAGGGAAGAACAGTTAAGACCTTGTTAGTACTTTAAGTATAAAGGCAAACTAAATTGTACTGGGTCCTATAGTCAAGATTAAAACTTACATATTTGACTTTCAAAAACTTAAACACTATGATGAAAAAAATGAATAATTTATTGCTCTTAAAATATATACCTGTAAGTTAGGAGTGAAAAAGGAAGACTCTTAAGAGTAATTTTAGAAAGATTATTTTTACCTTTTTCTTCAACTCCTTACTTCATGTAATTGGGGAGATTTCCAAAGTAAGTAAAATTTGAAGAGTTTTAAATAAGAAATTATTTTGAATAATTTTGAAATAATTTCAATAACTTTGAAATGGGTCAAATCATATTTACTCTCATTAGGACTGTTTTCCCCATCTATGACCATGTTTCAAGAAACTTTTCCCTTTTAATTATACCCACGCACCCCCAAATGTTCAAATAAATGTTCAACTTCCATCCCAAAGTTAAGATTAGAACAAATATTAAGTTAAACAATAAAAGGGAAATTACAATAAAGGTAAAATCCTTTCATTTAAAAAGATAGTTAAACTGACAAAGGATTACGGTAAGATACTAAATCATTCTCAAAGAATGATTTCCTCTAACAAATCAGATTAAATCACTCATCAGAGGGAAAACATATAATGTCTTAAAGAAAATTTTAGCAAAGTCTTCAACAGCTCGTGGCAGCAGAAACTTTATAGAAAAGTTTGGAATGCCAGCATGAGTTTGCAAGAGTGTGTAACCGATAGCTGTAAAGAGAACATTGAGGTCTTGTTAGAAATAACTGCTGAACTGGGGATGGTACCTTACCGTAGAGTAGCCTGGGATTGTCTGCTTCTAAGTTGTCACTTGCAAGATTAATTTACAAAGCAGAAAAATTTTGAGTGACTTCTTGCGCTGTCTCACAAGTATACAAGGTTTACTTCACACTTCATAATCTTGCTCTGATTAATAAAGAAAGTGCACAATATCGGGGGCAGGGGTCATTCTTCTGGAAATTCCAACAGATTATAGTTTTGTAGCCTTTATAAGAAAGGAAGGGAGGGACAGAGGGAGGGAGGAAGGACGTAGTGAGGGAGAGGTGGAGGAAAGAACAGAGGAAATGTTTCCCTTCCATCACTTTCGGTTTGAAGTGTGATATGAAGCGTTCTCAATTGACAATTTTTGTCTGGGTGTCCATTTCACTACTTTTCTAAGCTAAGGCTTGAAATGCTGAGATCATCCCCAAGGCTTACTCACCTTTCGTTGAGCCTGGAACTTGAGGTATCTGTATGAAAGCCAAGTTCTGAGTAAACCTGAGACGATTTACAGTTTCAGGTGGGAATCAGGTGCTATTCAAGACTAAACTTGGCAATTTTGCCTGGCTTATGCATTTAACGGTTCTCAAATTATGAGGCATTTAGGAGTGAGGGGAGCCCCACTGCTAGAAAGTGAATTTGACAAGCATCTAATTTAGCTTTGTACATCTTCCACCTAGAACCCAGCCCCTTGGCTTAACACACAGTGGATACTCAAAAAATGTCTGCCTGCCATGTGGAAATATAACTGACCATAACTTGAGACATACTTTCAGACTTCTAGAGTTAAAAATTGACAGCCTCACCTGAAGAGTCAGAACTATCTTGAGCGAGAAAAATGAAGCTGGGGTGCCTGGGTGGCTCAGGTGGTTAAGCAACTGCCTTCAACTCAGGTCATGATCCTGGAGACCCGGGGTCAAGTCCCACATCAGGCTCCCTGCTCGGCAGGAAGCCTGCTTCTCCCTCTCTCACTCCCCCTGCTTGTGTTCCCTCTCTGGCTGTGTTTTGCTCTGTCAAATAAATAAAATCTTAAAAAAAAAAAAAAAGAAAAGAAAAATGAAGCTGGAGGCAGCACACCCCCTGATATTACAAAGCTATAGTCATCAAAACAGTACAGAATTGGCATAAAAACAGACACATAGATCAATGGAACAGAAGAGAGAACCCAGAAAGAAACTCATGTATATATAGCCAATTAATTGATAACAAGCCAAGAATGCACAATGAGAAAAGGATAGTTTCTATAATAATGGTGCTGAGAAAACTGGACAGCCACATGCAACAGTGAAACTGGGCCCCTACCTTATACTGTACACAAACATTAACTCAAAATGGATTAAAGACTTGAGTGTAGGACCTGAAATCATAAAACTCTAGAAGAAAACATAGGTGGTAAGCTCCCTGACATTGGTCTTGGCAATGACTTTTTAAATCTGGCACCAAAAACAACAAAAGCAAAAATAAGCAAGTAGGACTACATCAAACTAAAAAGCTTCAATACAGCAAAGAAAGTCATCATCAACAACAACAAAAAACTACTAAATGGGAGAAAATCATTGGAAATCAAATATCTAATAAGGGGCTAATATCCAAAATATAGGAAGAACTTACAACTCAATCACAAAAAAAAAAAGCAATCTAAAAATGGGCAGATCATCCGAATAGACAGTTTTCCAAAGAAAATATAGATGGCCAACGGACATATGAAAAGATGCTCAATATCATTAATCATCAGGCAAATGTAAATAAAAACCACAATGGGATGTCACCTCACCTTACTAAAACATCTATTATCAAAAAGACAAGAAATAACAAGTGTTGGCAAAAATGCAGCAATTTCACTTCTGGGTATTTATCCAAATAAATGAAAACACAGGAAGCCTGGGTGGCTCAGTCCGTTAGGCAGCTGCCTTCAGCTCAGGTCGTGATCCCAGAGTCCTGGGATTGAGCCCGGCATCAGGCTCCCTGCTCACCAGGAAGTCTGCTTTTTCCTCTGCCTCTCCATGCCCTTCCCAGCTTATGCTCTCTCTCTTTAGCTCACTCTCTCTCTCTTAAATAAATAAATAAAATTTTTAGAAAATGAAAACACAATTTGAATAGATATCTGCACCCCCATGTTCACTGAAGCATTATTTACAGTAGCTATATACGGAAACAACATAAATGTCCTTTGGTAGATGAACGAATAAAGAAGATGTGAATATTATTCATTCATTAAAAGGGAATATTATTTATCCATAGTAAAGAATAAAATCCTGACATTTAAAACATGGATAGACCTCAAGGGCATTATGCTAAGAGAAAACTGAAATAAGTCAGACAGAGAAAGACAAGTACCCTATGATCTCTCTTGTATGAAAAATCAAAAAATAAAAATAAAACACAAACTCATAGATACAGAGAACAGATAAGGGTTGTAAGAAGCTAGGAATAGGGGGTGGGAGAAATGGGTAAACTGTTTTTTTTTTTTAGTTTAAATAAACTGAGAAAAAGGTAAAAAATAAAAAGACCCTATCTACAAGAAACAAAGTAAAATATTTATGAGGGTATAGAGCATGACAACTATAGTTCATACTATCATATTGTGTATTTGAAAGTTGCCCAAAGAGAAAATTTTAAAAGTTCCAAGCACAAGAAAAAAAAATTGTAACTATATATGTGATGGATGTTAACGAGACTTATTGTGATGATCATTTATAACAGACAAATATTGAATCATTATGTTTTACATCTGACACTAATATAATATGTATAGAGGCAATATAATACGTCAGTTACACCTCAGTTAAAAAAATGTTTTTGACAGACTCCTCTTCATTCCCCCTTCTTCCAAATGTATCCCTTAGGAGGTATTTTACTGTGCTAGGAGAAACTTCGTGAACTCTATATACGTGTGGGGGAGGGGTATGAGTTTGTGTTTCATTCACTGCACAAGTGCTGTTGCTGTACACAAACCTAGGGAGACAGACCCAGTTGAGATTTTTTGAGATTAAGACCAAAGGGCCTATAAAGGCGGACACAGAAGTCAGGCGTGACCTTGCTCCCCCTAAAATTAAGTATCTCTCCCTTACAATCTGGGGATGTACTGTTGAGTTCAAGATGTTATGGCAAGGCAGGAAAAATTACTATACTCATACTTCCTGGTTTAAAAAAAAAAAAAAGGTAAGACCTGATCAAACTGAGGTTAACTCTGCATCAACTACTTTAGGCCACTAGTGGAAGCAGAGAGGTTGATGGTTGAGTCCGAAAACAGAAAGGGAAGGTCAAAAGCAGGGTCTGAACTTCTTTGAGTCCTTTTAGAGAAAGGTTATCAGAGATTTACATAGGGAAGGAGTCCTTGATAAGAAAGTGCTTCAGGGCAATCTTAGTCAGAATCTATTTTTCTAAGATTAGAATTTAATATTTTTTATTCTAGGATAGTTAAAATTATATATAATACCCTGCAAGTTTAATATAGGAAAACACTAAACACTACACATAAAACTAAGTCCTTGGGAGAGAAAAGGGAAGGAACATGGGAAACAGACCACAGAAAGCATAGTTTATCCAACCCCTCAATTCACAAAAGAGCAAACTGAATTGAGACAGTTTAAACAATATAGAAGTTCACTCAGCAAATTAGCATCTACGATCAGATTGGTCACAAATGAAAGGAATTTCCAACAAAGGTGATGGGGGACATGAGGTCTACTAGAGCTATTTTGGGCAGGCAGAAATTCCAAGGTTTTTCATAATAAGCTGTGTCTATACACACGGTGTAGTTGTTTTTAGAGATATGCACAGTATGCAAATATATCTTAAAATTCTCAAGCCAACCTTAAATCCTATCATGCACAAAACATGCGGAGGGATAACGCTTCCAATGACAGGATTCCTTAGGTTTGCTAAGGATATTTGTGCTAAGTAGACAGACTGCCTTGGCAAAAATAAGGCAATTATCTGAAAAACATAAAAATTATCTGTACAGTTCAAGAAAAGGTTGACCCAAACTACTATCCTAATACAGTAATTGCTTCTATTTTCCACTTTATTGCCATATATATATATGTATATATATATATATAATTTTTTTTTTTTTTTTGACAGAGAGAGATCACAAGAAGGCAGAAAGGCAGGGAGAGAAGGGGAAGAGAAGCAGGCTCCCTGGTGAGCAGAGAGCCCGATGCGATGCGGGCCTGGGTACCAGGACTCCAAGATCATGACCTGAGCTGAAAGCAGAGGCTTAACCCACTGAGCCACCCAGGCGCCCTTGCTATATATTCTTTTGAAATTCCTGGAATAGTCCATGTGCTATTCTGATGATGTCACGCACATGTGCATGTACACAAACACACACACACACACACACACACACACACACACACACACACTGAAGCCGGATCTCTCTCTTTGCCTGAGCAAATAAAAAAAGAAGAAATGCTTGATTCTATGGTTAATCCATGAAGGGACTGTCTCTGTTTCCATTAGGATCTTCTTGCTTGCTGCTTCCCAGAGTGCCTGGCTTCCAGTGTACTATTCCCTGACACAAGTCAAGTTGCCCCTCCCATTAAGATGAAAGCAAATCCAAAGTTTTGAGAGGGAACAAGTAGCGGGAGGTGGAGAGGTGGAAGTATCATGCTGTCGAAGGTCCTGTAATTGGTGCTGTGAGCTGAAGCAGCTACCTATGTGTGATTATCCGCTCAATGTGGTTTGTTTTGAGAGGTAATTAAGAGACTGTTTCTCTAGCCTACTAAGGGAAGCTTGTGTGTCTCTCATGGTTCTTTGAGTAAAAGATGTCTCTGGTTTCCTTCCAAATAAAACTATACTGCAATTAAACAATCTTGTCTCCCAACAAAGGTTCTGAATCTAATTCCTGTAATGTCTTCCTAAAATACGGTGAACTGACTACAAGGAAGGAAAATACTCAACTATCCCTACGTGCTTGAACTCAGTTTGGGCTGTTATATTATTGATTAATCTAACTAGAATTGTTAAGCAGGGGAATGGTGTAATTCTTTGATATTTAAACTAAACTATCTGGGCCCTATTTTTCCAACTCAGCTGTATTTCTAGACATCAGTGTGTCAACTAGTGAAGTCATAAGTGCCTTTCTAGTAAAGTAATGCACTCTCCATTCCCTTCCTGGGGGATAGAAAGTATCAGAATATTCAATAGGGCATCTATACTTATTATTAGCAGTCATCATCATGTTGAATATCTCCTCAGTATAGATTAGCAGGGCAAATATATAAGAACCCAAAGAGATCACAATTATAAAAATGTGCCCTCCCCCTCAATTTAATTGGGAAAGCAAGTCATGTCCATAAAAAAATAAAAAAAGAACAGAAATAACACCATGCAAGAGAACAGACCTCAAAGAAAGTGCTACAGACCATAAAAGTTACAGATGTCCATAAGCAGTAAATCAGAAGTTACCAAAGGCCAAAGAGGTGATTTTTTTTTTTATTTGCCTTCATCAGGGAAGCCCTAAGTAAGGTTTTCCAAATTTTTAAAAAATATTTATTCTAGCTTCCCCAACATTTGATTCCCAATACTTAAGTGACTCAACTGATTCAGGCCAGGTAGAGGTCTATAGATGAGAGTACATTCCAAAGTAGCATAAAGATAGAAAGAAATTACCCTTGGTTTCTGAATGTCATCTCAAATCTACACAATTATTTTTTAAAGGTTTCTCTTGGGTCTGCCTGGGGTAAGAAGGCAGCCACCTTTTGTGTTCTTATCCCCCCTGTAGCTTTCAGCAGATCCTAGGGTGTGGGGGCATCGTCTCTAGGAATGAGTAAAAATCCCAGGAGCTGGTAAGTAAGGGACAGACAAAGCTAGGTAGGGAAAGACAGGGGACTATGGGACTGCACTCACACAGGGAGCTATGTAACCAGGCTCACAGAAATCCTAGATGTGAAGAAATGTTATAGTCCAGAGAGAAGGTAACATAACAAATTCCCCTTGTTTTTTTCTAAATATAGGTGCAATATTCACCTGATAGTTACAAATCCACTTTGTTCTAAATTTAGACAGGGTAGGTTCATAATATTTACAAATCCACCTTGTTTGTCTTAAATGTTATAGATAAAATATTTACCAAGTTCCCTGATCAGTTTTCTATTAAAAAAAAAAAAAATCAACCATAATGGACCTCTGCAGCATTCCATTTGGTTTGCCTCTTGCTCTAGAGAGCTTGTTTTTCTTTCCTTTCTGTTCTTACTTTCACTTAATAAACTTTCAGTTCACCTCACTCTTTTGTGTCTGTGGATTCATTTTTCAATTCCATGAGACAAGCACCCTGCAACTCTGGGACTCAGAGCCCAAGAATGGCCAGACTCTGAAGAATAGAAGTTTCCTCAAAAAGAAACCTAAGAAGGGGTGACTGGTTAACTCAATCATTAAGCGTCTGCCTTCAGCTCAGGTCATGATCCCAGAGACCCAGAATCGAGCCCGCATCAGGCTTCCCTGCTTGGTTCCCCCTCCCTCACTCCCCCTGCATGTGTTCTCTCTCTAGTTGTGTTTCTCTTTGTCAAATAAATAAATAAAATATTTTAAAAGGAAGGAAGGGGGGAGGGAGGGAGGAAGAAGCAAAAAAAGAGAAAGAGAGAGGGAAGGGAGGGAGAGAGGGAGGGAAAGAGAGGAGGGAGGAAGAAGGCCAACCCCAGCCCCCACTAGCTGAGTCCTTCAACCTTTTTTCCTGTTTTTTATTTGAAGAATGTAAAAAAATGACACCACATTTATTCTGACCACCTTACAATGTTGTCCTAAGGATTAAATTATTAAAAGAACATAAAACTGTTTGAAAAAAAATTAAAGCATTTTGGAAATGCTAGAGTTAAGATAAACTGTAAGGTAATTAGCCATCTAGCTTTAAAATTAAAAGAAAATGAATGCACTGTCAGTGAAAAAATGTAGCTTAATTATAACAATATCTTTCTCTACCCCCAAAGAATTAAAGAGTAAGGATACCAAGTTCTACACTTAGTACTCATAAAATCTTCCATCTACTCAGAGAAGTTAAAAAGGTAAATTAATTCCCATATTCATGATTGCTACTTGTTTTATAATACAGTCACACTCATATGCTATTTCCTTTCTAATTTCCACATTTCCTTAGGTTCTTGAAAATAAAATGATGTTGGTGTATGAAACTGTCTTTTAAGAAAGCAGAAGTACCATAGACATTCCCTTTAAGGTGCTAATCCAAATCATGAGTGAATTGCCTGTATGATGTTATTCATCTCAGATTTAGCTCCTACTAGAGTATATGTACCTATTTTTTCTTATCTGGCCTTAAAATTGCTTTTTTATGTTTGTTGTTATTCTTGAAATACCAGTGAAATGACAAAGGATATCATTAACAATTCTTGAGTGTTTATCATGTGCCAGGCACTGAACTGAGCCTTCTTATCATTTCATTTTACTCATGTATGTTTCCTTACTGTACAATGAGAAATAAGGCCAGAGAGGTTAAGCAACTAGACCAGGGTCACAAAGCCAGAACCAGAATGGTGTGGATCACAAGTATACAGTGAGCCCATGGCATAATGCAGCCCTTCAGTCTCCTTCTCAATGTTTTCATCTCACGGCAGGTCAAGTTTTCTTTATTTAGTGAAGCTCATCAATGTTGATTACAAGTAAAGTCATACTGCTTCCTTCATCAGCTTGGGTGAGTGTATCAGAATTCTAGCACTTCCCAAACAGGCCCAGAAGTCACTTATACCATCACAGCTGGTCTGTCCCTGTCGAACAGTGGGGTCTCACCCCAGAAGTGAGACTCCACTGGAGTGTACCCTATGCTTCTGCTTCTCTTTCTACTGAGACCTTTGCTCTGGAGCCTAAGAATAGTACGCAGCCATAGTAGTGTCACGAATCTACTAGAGGGCAGGATCCTTTTGCGAAGTTTGACACTGTATTAGAGAACTAATACAGATGACGTTCTCTCAGCAGGTAGATGCTCTTGCTTTTTCCATATATACTGTTTGCAAATCCAAGCACTAGTCCTGTGTTAAATCTGAAGGATCACTGTAGCAAGTGTCAGTTTGTAAAAATCTAATAATAGAAAGAACTTGTCTGAAGTCACCTGCCCATCCACTGCGTGGTGGCTGTCCCACCCCCACCCCCATCACGCAAAAGATACAGGCATTATCCAGCGCTTTGCGTGACTGCTACTACAGCTTCCCTGTGCAGATGAAAACCAGTTTCATGTCCCAAATTTATTTGCAGTATCAGTTGAACCAAAGCTTGATATCTAAAGATGGTAAGAAAGCAAACAGAAGTTCTTCAAGTTGCCCAGTACTCGCCAAGTATTCGCTATGGGGAGTATACTCACTACGAATATAGAGATACTTTCATAAGCTTTCCCTTGACAGTTGCTTTTTAAGAAACTTTGAGAGCAGAGGGCAAAATAAGTATGTTCCCTCTTAGTAAATCTTTTTCCAACTTTTAAGCTGAAAAGTTAACAAAATGAAATCCTGTCAATCCTACCAAGATTGAAAACTGAATTTATATATGTTCAGTTAAATGGCTTTTATATCTGTTTTATTTCCCCCTATAAAGGCCAAATCTTCATGGGTGACATGCTAAATTAATTGAGAATGGAAACATAGAAGTTGGTGAATGAATGGAAATTAATTCACCATGAGTGAAGGTAAAGAATTGCACTTAGAGAGATCCCAACCAAGATGATCAGAAGTCCCCTGAGACCAGAGGGGCTAATTAAGAAGAACAAGTCAGAAAAGATAAAAGTAGCATCTACATGTGAAATGAACATCAGCCATGGAGGACAGACCTCCATTCTATTCTACAACAGATAGCTCCTATTTACCTTGGTCATAGCTTGCCTTAAGCTTGTCAGATCGGTACACTTTGGTGTTACTCGGGCATTAATAAGCTGCATTTCACCAGGATTTTCAACTGCAGCAAAGTGTAGCTCTTTCACTCTTCAATCCACATGGGACTAATTTGACACCTGCAAGTTTTAGTGGTAGGAAGCATGTAAAAATTTCATCCCAAATCTCTGACAGCTTCAGAAACTGGTGTGTTTTCTTTCGGATGTCCAAAACAATCCTGGAACTTCGTAATTGAAGAAGCAAGACCTTGACATATTTTGAAAAGTGAAAAAGTCAAACTTTTCCTCTTGCCTGCTTCTTCCAGATCAGGGCAGAAAATCTTTCTATCAAACTATCAAGTTTTGCCTTTGAGAGATTTATTCAGGCAGTGTGAGACCCACATTTTCCCAAAACTAAGAGCTTCTGACAATAGGCATGCAGACCTGTAGCCCTCACCTCTGTGGACCTCAGCCCTTCCCGGCCATCAAGTAAACACGCAGAGGGTTGGGTTGCATATTCCCATGAGGCAAGGCCACTAGTTAGCTTCCAGAGACAGCCAGCAGATCTCTGCCACTTCTCTGAGCTGTCATCGTTCAGCCCCACGGGAAAACATAAAGGGCTCTGCCTACCAGTCAGACCACACAAATAAATACCAAGTGCCCACAGGGAAGTCGAGCCCCAGCTGTGCACAGAACAGCTGATGCCTGAAAGACCAGAACACCCAGAAACTCTCATAATACAGACAGGCCTCAGCTACCAAGATGTTCTGTTCTAGAAATTTCTTTGAATTTCCACAAGAGATCTGTATCCTATTGCTGTACAATACAGGTATCTCTTGCTTTTCAAAAGTTTGTGCTTCACCACATTGTTTTTATGAAAAACCTACACAGTACTTGTTTTTGCTGACCAAAAGAAATCCAAAGAGGATTTTCACTTTTAAGAAAAAAGATGAAAATCAAAAATGGCATTTGGGGTTCGTTTGGCAGCAGGCTGCTACAGGGGTGGATGTGCCCGAGCAGTGAGCATGGCCCCACCAAGCTCCTTCCCCAGAAACCATCTCTGCATCAGCTGCCAGGGCTTCCAGCTGTGTCCGTGAATATCTGGGTTTTAACCCGATTTTTTCTCTGTGTCCATTAGCAAGATGTGTCCTAAGGTATCAGAAAAGCCTAGGAGAAGGTATTTTTGGAAGGAGGAACACTCAAAATTTTTTCATATAAATTCATAGTAATTGCTTCTTTGCTTTACTATACATTTCAGCTTATGGAAGATTTCCTAGGAACATTCTGCTTTTGGATAGTGGGGGAAACCTGTAATACTAAGAATGGCTAGCTAATATTTCTTAAGCACTTTCTGTAAATCAGACACTCTTTAAAGCACTTTTGCAAATTATAATTCATTTAATCTCCATAACAAACCTGTGAGATTAAAATTGTTTGGGTTTGTTTGAAGTAGGCTTTATGCCCAGCACCCAGTGTGGAGCCCAAGGGAGGGCTCCAGCTCACAATTCTGAGATCAAGATCCCAAAAATCAAGACCTGAGCTGAGATCAAGAGTCTGACGCTTAACCCACTGAGCCACCCAGTCACCCCAAGAATTGTTTTTATCTCCATTTAAGTCAAGAAGAAACTGAGACCCAGCCTGCCCAGAAGATGCTTTTGTACATGATCACCTTGAGATAAATGTTTGCTAATTGAATCTAAAGATGTAAGGAAGCACCCCTCTGAATAAATAATGTAATGAAAAATAGGAGGACAACCTCCAGAATCAGCCCATAAAATCTATTTAACCCATGTGTATCTTTTTATTATTAATGTAACACTATTTCCTTTAAACCTAATAGGAAAACATTGTTTTTATAGTGAGATACGTTCCAAATTCCAGCTTGTGGTGCTAGCCAACAGTTTACTCAGTAAGCAGCGACTTTCTGAAAGAGTATCAGTACTAAGGGAAGGTGCAAAGCTGAGCAAGGCACATCCTCACCATTTAGGAACTTCTATCTTTACCCCACCCCCACCCCAAGGAGCAACAGGGTACTTTCTGGACAGCCTTCCTAGCTGGGACTAGGCTAACAATAAAATCCTTCTGGACATAAGGCCCGTTCCTTCTCTACCTCAGATGTTCTTCCATCTTTTCAACAGAAGCCTGGGGCTATCTGAGCCGTGACAGAAACTGAGAGATCACCATTTCCCAAAAAGCAGTTTTAAGCTAAACTCATGGAAAGAATTTTCTCAGGTCTTCATTTTCCTCTGACTTGTGGCAACTGTTACTGCTTGTCTGGTGACAAGTGCTAGCAGATGACAAAATGAATTAACAAGAGGTATATTAATATTCACAGAAAAATGGGGAAACAGTCCGTCCTGCTTAGCTCAACAACTTGGTGTTCTTTCTGCAGGCTTAAGAGTTCACCGTTATAATTTTACAGTTCGTATAGAGATTTAAGTAGTCATGCTTTCTGCTTGTGAGATAGATTCCTGTTTTTGTGGTGAAATAAAATGGACTAGCATTTCTTAGTGTTCCTCAATGGCCTCCACTCCCTCCATTACCTGAACAGGTTTAGATTCCAGACTATTCTCTTGATTGGACCCACCCAACCCCAACCGCACTACGCCTAAATAAAACAGCTTTCCCACCCTAGACTGTGAGGTCTCTGAGGGCCGGGGACCATATCTTATTTACCATTGTATCTCTAGCGGCACCAAGAGTTAGGGATGACTAGTAATCCTAGTAACTGTGTAAACTTCACTGAATGTAATTAATCCCAGTGTAGCTGAGTGAATGAGACTGCAATCTCGGCTTTCCCTCCTGGCCCATTAACCTATAAAGGGCTGCCCCAAGTCACTGGTTTGCAGAGGGCCTGTTTGTGAGCTAGTTCTTATTTAATTTAAAAATAACAACAAAATTTTAAAACAAAGACCTCCGGCTTAAACAACGATTTTCTTTCCAGTGGGAAAAAGATTGCTTGTCAAACCCAAAGATATTTTAAGTCAGCTCATTTCTTAAGTATTATTTTTTCCAAACATAGACATACTTTCATTAGGTATATGTGGTGGAGTTAAACTTCAACCATGACCCAACCAGCAGAGGTTTCTGACTAAACCAACATTCTCTGCTGAAGGTTTAAGTAAAACACTGAGAGAGAAGTTTTATTCCAATATGAGATAAATAATTTTCAGTGTATCCTTTCATGGTCACCACAAAAGCAACTTCTATCACTGTCCAGCTGATAGAAACGTGCTGCAAAATCTTTAATCACCAAGAAGGTTTTGATTTATAGTTACTGCCCACTGATTTTAAAAAGTCAATGGTAAGCATTTTAGAAAGATTTTCAACAAAAATTGGAAACAGGAGTTTTCCTTTTAGTTAAGTCTTTGTCAATCAAAAAAAAAAAAGGAAGAAAAGAAAAAGAACTAATAACAAGAATCTTCCAATTCCCTGAAAATTCTGAGCTTTTATTGCAATATGGAAATTTTTTTCTTAAGAAATAAAAGATGAGATCATTATATTCTTGACAAAAGATCTGCCAGGAAATTCCTTTTAAATAGCAATTTCTTTGCTAAATTTAAAATGTTATTTGATTTACAAAGGTATGATTTTCAAACTTGGTCAAAATCTGTCTGTTGTGTTAAGTGCACCCAGCTGGTTTACTTCCTGTGCAGGAAAACCCTTCCAAAGGTACGTTTGTGGTCAAAGAATAGCTTAGATCCTGGGGAAATCTGTCCCACTAACATTTTATGGAAAAAAAGATATTTTTTATCCCTGCCCTTGAATTTGTCTAGTATCTCATTTTTAATAGCTTCTTCCCAAAGGAACTATGACACAGCCAGGGGGAAGGAGGAATGTCCCTTGCAAACTGAAACACAAGGTATAGGAGGTCTCCCCTGTGCCTCCTCTTCCAGGCAACACTCTTCATAGTTTCCTTAGGCAGGCAGAGCTGATCCACCACAGCTGACTGCTGCGAGCTTTGGGAGCCAGATTGTGTTTGTTGATAAGTACATGCATAACTGCTTATCAAACTTGCATTTTTCAATGTGCAGAATATTCCCGTATGGTGTGCAAAATTCTGCATTGAAAAGATCCCCAAGCAGCTTTGAGCAGGAATTCCCAGGGAGCTGATTCCCTCATTATTGTATCCAATTACCCATTCTGAGTCTCTCTTTGACATTGTAAGTGACTCCTTGATGATGATTGTATTGTTCTATCTCTCGCCAAAACAAATTCAGAGACCTGTTGCTCTGGTTTAAGATTAAATCCCTGGGTTAAAAAATTAAACTCAGAATGAGGTTTTTCTTGTAACCCGCTGATTCACAAACTTTGGCATGCATCAAATTCCCCCGAAAGGCTTGTTAAAACACAGATTGCTAGGTTGCAGCCCCAGAGTTTCTGATACAGTTGATCAGGTTTAGGGAACAGGAATCTGCATTTCTAACAAGTTCCCAAGTGATGCTGATGAGGCTGATCTGCAGAATTGTTTGTTCTGCTGAAAACATAAACTCACCTACTGTGTGCAGATAAAGTTGGCTTTCACCCCTCAGTCCAGGCATCCTTAGATTCAGAGGAGGAGAAAAAGGATGGACTATTCCCTTCCCGGGAGAGTAGAGATTGAAACCTCTCACCAGTCCAAATAAGATGGAGAAATTGGGGTGTTCTTATCTGAGCAATTCTGCTCCAGAGTGATATGTATCACAGAAGGCTGGAGTGTATTCCTGGTTACTTACTCCCAGCCATCTGGAAAAGAGAGCCTTAGAAAACTCCTTTTTTTGGTTTTTATGAGAAGTAAGGGGCTGGTTTCCCAAGCACAAGTAATCCAACAAATTTTTCTAAATTATATTACTGTAAGTCAATCATAATCTTGTGTTTCAAACGTTTGAACATAAATTCAAATTTCTAGTTAGAACTAAATTATATCATCTTGCTTATATCTTAAAGCCTATAAATTCTAACTAATTTAGGAGACTATCTGCTAATCAAAGGGACAAAGTCTAGTTATCAAATTGCATTTGCATAATAGATCTAAGCCCCAAGAGAATTATCCAAGGAGCCTCATCCAATACTAGAACATGAGCCCCAAACACTATTATGTATATAGTTCATGTATATAAATGTACCTTATTATTCATATGCAATTTGATCTGATACCAGATACTCAAATATTTTCCAGTTCTGAAGACATATTCATTTGTCACCATCCAAAGCCAGCATTTATTAAGCCAATCCTGAGCCAAGCAACATGAATAGAGAGAGCCCCAGCGGCCATACCAATCCAGGCCCTCATCATTTCATTTTGCCTGGATTCATGCAAAATTCCCTTCACTGATCTTAATTGGTCAAGATGGCTCTTATGTTAAAATCTTTCCATGACTTCTAAACTTCAAAATATAGCCTCCCCATATATTTCCAGCATCATCTCTCACTACCCACCCGGCCGGCCCCTGCCCGCGAGTGCTCACCTCAACAGCATAACAACTCTCCCCTTCCATTGCCCCGGATTAATATTCCTAAAGCAACGCTTTTTTTTTTTTTTTTGACATGTCAATAATGACCTTAATGAAAAATCCACAGTGATCCCTCATTGCCTTTGGGAGCTAAGCTCAAATTCCTCTCTTTGTAGTGAAGAGAAAGCTCACTGTTTGACCTGATTCACCTTATCTCAATTGTTCTCTAAGCTCCCACCATCCCAGCAACCACAGAGAGAGAGAGAGAGAGAGAGAGAGAGAGAGAGAGAGAGAGAGAGAGAGAGAGACAGGTACACGTCTCGCTCTTCCTAGACTACACCTAGAGTGACAGGTACTCCTGTAGGCGGGCCTGACCTGCAGGGCAGAGCTCCACCCAACTTTCTCTGACCAAACAACACACCGGGATTTTCCTGCCTATCTGACCTCCTGGAGCAGTTCCACCTAAAGAGAGTAGCATGTCATAACCTCTAACGGGTCTTCCGCAAGATAAGTTTAGAAATTAAGAGGCGGTCTTTAGAAACTTTTATCACAATGTGACCAAGAAAATTGATGTCTTTAAATCTAATAATAAAAAATGGGGGCGAGGTGCCTGGGTTGCTCAGTTGTTAAGCCTCTGCCTTCGGCTCAGGTCATGATCCCAGGGTCCTGGGGTTGAGCCCAGCATCGGGCTCCCTGCTTGGCAGAGAATCTGCTTCTCCTTCTCCCTTCGCCTGCCACTCTGCCTGCTTGTTCTCTCTCTCTCTCTCTCTCTCTCTCTCTCTCTGTCAAATAAGATTTTTTAAAAATAGTAATAAAATTTTTAAAAATGGGGACTTGAATTTCATACCTGGGTGAGTCAGGGTTCTCCAGAGAAACAGAGCCAATAGAACATGTACACACATATAGGAAGAGATTTCTTATAAGGAACTGCTTCAGGCAATTACAGAGTTTGGCAAGTCTAAACCTATAATGTAAGCAGGCAAGCTCCAGACCCAGCAGAGCTAATGGTGCATTTCTAGTTCATAGTAGTCTGCTGGAGAATTCCCTCTTGTTTGGAGAGGCCCATCTTTGTTCCTACCAGGCCTTCAAGTGATTGCATGAGGCCCACCTACATTATGGAGAACAATCTGCTTTACTGAAAGTTCACCAAATTGGATGTTAATATCATAGAAAAACACCCTCCAACTCTATAAAATTAAGCATCACAATGCCTTTGGGTGTTTTTTTTTTTTTCCTAGTAACTAATTTTTATTGTCTTCTATAAAAATATCTGTTGGAGATGGATTAGGAGGTAAATGACATTCACAAATAAAGAAGAGGTATAGAGCCATGTTGGCATCGTTCAGTCTATACGGCAAAGCTGGGCTGTGCCTGGCATTTGTTTGACCAGCAAGCTAAGAATGCTTTTTTACATTCGTAAAAGGTTATACAAAAAGAAGAGGAAGAGGAAGAGAAAGAGGAGAAGAAGGAGGAGAGAGAGGAGGAAGAGAAGAAGGAGAATCAGAGACCATAAATGGCTCACAAGCCTAAAGTAGATCCTATGTGGCTTTTACTTTTACAGAAAGTTTGCTAACCCTGTTCCCATGTGGTCTCTGTATACCAACTTAAGTGCTTCATATGATTGTGACCTCCTATACTTTATTCCATTTTCTATCTGTGCTACCTTCCTAAATAGACAATGCAGTTTTTGTGTGAGTGGAGACCAGAAGACAACTTTACACAGAGCAGAGTCTCTCCTACGCATAGGTCTTGATAAATGCTGATTTAATGCAACTGGCTCAGTGGTCTTTGGTGTTCTCAGAAGTAAATTTCTCAGAAATTGGTCTCCTCACATGTACCTCCCATTGTTTACTTTTTTCCACTTAGGAGAAGACAAATTAGCTCTGCTTTAGACTTACCAACAGCATTCTTTTGATCTCACCAATTAGTTAATTGAGGGAACCTAAATGTCTGTTTGTATTTAGTGATCAAGAATACCCACAGACAGGAAGGTTTTGATGTTGGGCTGGGGGCAAGGCGCCTCTAAGGCAGTCCCCAGTGATCCCTCCAGTAGTCAACCCTTGTGCAATCCTCTCCTTGAGGTAGACTGAAACTAGTAACCTACTTCTTTATTTTTTTTAATTCTATTATAGTTAATATACAGTGTTACATTAACGTCAGGTATACAATACAGTGAATCAACACCTCTATACATTTCCCAGTGCTCATCACAAGCACACTCCTTAATCCCCATCACCTATTTAACCCATCCCCTCACCCACCTCCCCTCTGGTAACCATCAGTTTGTTCTCTGTAGTTAAGAGTCTGTTTCTTCGTTTGTCTCTCTCTCTTTCTCTTTTTCCCTTTGCTCATTTATTTTGCTTCATGAGTGAAATCATATGGTATATTTGTCTTTCTCTGACTCTCTAGCTCCATCTGTGTTTTGCAGATGGCAAGATTTTATTCCTTTTTATGGCTGAGTAATATTCCATCACTGGAATATTCCATTCCAATAATATTCCATTAAAATCTCACATTTTTTATCCATTCATCAATCAGTGGACATGGGCTGCTTCCATAATTTGGCTATTATAAATAATGCTACAATAAAATAGGGGGGCATGGACACCTTTGAATTAGTGTTCCTGTAATTTGGGGGTAAATACCCAGTAGTGAGATATCCGGAATGGTAGCATAGTTCTATTTTTAACTTTTTGAGGAAGTTCCAAACTGTTTTTCACAGTGGCTGTACCAGTTTGCATTCCCACCAACAGTGTACCAGAGTTCCTATTTCTCCACATCCTTGCCTTGTTGTTTCCTGTGTCATTGATTTTAGCCATTTTGACAGGACTTAGTAACTCACTTCTCAGGAAGTCATAGGAGTCGTTCCTGAGATCAGATTATAAAATGTTTGCCCTAGAGGGCAAAACCTGGAGGCTCTCCCTTCTGTCTTAGATCACCTGCTCAGGGAAGCCAACTATCTTTGTAAAACAGCCTCAATGAGGGGCCCGTGCAAGTGAGCCAGGAAGTAAATCTTCTCAGGCCTCTCAATAGTCAGAAAAGTAAGCTTGTTTGGAGATCCTCCCCCAGTTCAGTCTTGGGAGGACTGAAGCTGTGGCCAAGCTTTTAACTGTAGCCTTTCAGAGATGCTGAGCCAGAATCCCCCACTAAGCTACTTCTGGACAGAAATTTTGAGATAATAAATGTTTACTGTTTTAAGCTTCTTCAGTTTTTAAGAGTAACTAGTTATATAGTACTAAATAACTAATACAGGGCTATAATTTATGTTTCAAACTAAAAGATTGTATATTGTCTGCTAGAACACATAAGAACTTAATTTTTGCAGGAACCCACCTAAAATAATAGTGGTAGGCACTAAACTCCTTTTTGATAGACTAGATACTTAAATGAGGTCACATTTAGTCTCATATCTGAACATAATAACCACAAAGGAGGACTGGTTTTTTTAAGGATGGTCTAGATATGCCTGGAATTTTCTCTTGGTAATGCTAAAATAATTGTGGAAGAAGTTTTCCAAGCCTAACCTGAGGTCAAGAGAAACAACAACTGTCTAAATAAAGGTTGTCCAGCTCCTTACGCTGCTGTCTAAAAGATAGCTTAGCTTAGCTCTCAACTCTGGGGAGAACTAATACCTCCCTAGGGAATAATTTCTCTAAAACTGTACACTGGTGTCTCACACACACACACACACACACACACACACACACACACACATTCTGTCTCACACCCACCATTAAACCAGGAATCCACAAACAAAAAAGCTGTGCTCTCAGCTTTTAGGGGCTGGGCCTGTCCAGGAAGCCTGGGTCCCCGGGAGTCCGTGTCTGTTCACCATCAGTCTCCCTGGTTGGAAGCTACTCTTTCTGGCGGGAGACTGAATTCTTGGTTATTGCCATTGAGAAAAGACCCAATCCAGTTCTGGGGCTCACCACAACTTTACACCCAGAAATGTCACTACCGAATAATGCTAACATTTCAAAAGCAAACATTCTTGTTATTGGAGCTCTTCCCAGGGAGGGCCTGTCCTGCTGCAGCACTCTCTACATACCTTCCCTCTGAATCTTCACAGTCTCACTTTGGGGCCTGCTAGGCTGGGTCACCCCGGAAATGAATCCAGACCCAACTGTGCCGGGGCTGAAAGTGAGCTGCAGGAACATGAGTTCTGAATCCACCCAGAGCTGTGGCGAGACTTCATTGATATAAGATGTTCAGTGCCAACCACCAAGGACCGAACACCAAAAATATGAATCTGATGTTGGTGATATGACCAGTCCCTTCAGAGAGGTGACCTACCTCCTCCTCCTCTCCTATCTCCTCCTCTTTCCCTCTCTCCCTCCTCCCCTCGTCCTCCACTTGCTGCCCCCTGGGTTCTAGCTTCTTGCTCTTTACTTCCTATGCACCAGAAAAATGTGTTCTCACACCCTTTAGCCAAACTTAAGTGATTGAAAGACAATGTTAAGTACAGTTTTCCCAAAGACACTGATGGACATTCTCTCCCAGCCATCGGGAGCCACAGATGTGTCCCCCTGTTATCAGGAGTCAGACTGCCTCAACTGGAATTCTACCCCCTCCACTTCATACTCTGAGACCTGAGGCAAAGGAATTAGCACCTCTACCTTTATACCCTCCTCATCTATAAAATAAAACCATCCTCCCAAGACTGTGGTAAAAATAAGAGAAACTCCGGGTGAGTTCCTTAGAGAAGCCCTGGACACTCGAATGGAAGCTTCATGAAGGCATAGAAAGTCTGCTGGAGTTATGGGAGTGCCTATGACCTGGTACAAAGCCCAATATAAAGTAGATCCTCAAATACTTGTTGAAGGAATGAATGGTCACAGGGATACGCTTATAGGGACTGTGATATTTATTAGGTTTTTTAATACAAGGATATACAAATAAGAAAATAGATTATCTACTTGCCTTTTTAAAAATAAAAAAAAAACTCATATGTAAAGTTAGAGAGTTCAAGCTATTATGCTTCAATTTTATTTTGGAAAGTCCAACCTGCAGAACTGACAAAGTAAAAAATAAGAGCCAATCATTCATTCCATTTTTTCCAGACTTTTGCCCCCAAGGATACTATGATACTAAGCTTCTTGTAAATGCTTTAAGCATACATTATAAACAACCATTGAGTTGCAAAGACAAGATTGAAGGTCTGATGGAAAATTTCAGGAGTCAGAGAGCACAGAGTAGAATTTGGTAAAGGAGGATTTGAGGATTTGGGAAATGAATACTCTAGGGTCTTCCCTGACCCTTGAGATCAGACGGTGTTGACTACTCAGTGCAAGCAAGTGACAAGTTCACTCCCTAGGCATAATTCTTCTTCTTCTTTTTTATTTTCCTGACCAAAAAGGTACTAGAACCAAGATAGGTTCATTTTACATATCACTCTACCTTCTTGGAGTACATGATGCAGCGCCTTCCGACACTCAGAGCTCACCATATCGATTGATTAGTAATATCTGTTGTGGACACAAGAAAAATGATATTGCAGATACCTCTCCAGAGTCTATTCTATGAAATGAATAATGAAGTCATTGGATTCAGTCTGGGTTCCTTGGGATACAATCAGAATGCCTCTGTGATTTATTATCATTCTCTTCATCAAGTAAGACTTGATGAAGTTGCAAGTGAGAGAAATGCATTGCAAAGGGACATAAGAGAAAAAACACTATTTTGGTTCATGTAATTCAGAAGTCCAGGGCAAAGCCATGACCGGATCTACATTCTCAGACAGTTTCATTAGGAGTATGTCTCCATCCTTAGTTCTGGTTAACTCAGACTTTATTTCACAGTGAGCTCCCCCCCATGATGGGTAAGATTGTCTTCAACAGTTTTAGGCTTATGTCCTACTAACTTAGCAACCAGAAGAAAGGATATCTCTTCCCCATTTATGCCAGTAAATTATTTAGAGCAGATATATTAGATATCTTGCATCACATACCCATCTCTTGAGCCTCACTAGTGCCAGACAGATGAACCACACAGGATGACCAGCTATGAGACCTATAGGCCCAGCCTGGCTGGGAAGTGAGATCTGCATTTTCTGAACAACATGGTCTAGGACAAAGGAGACTTCCCGAAGAACAATCTGGATGTGGCTAACAGAAGAAAGAAGAGTAGATATTGGGCAGCAGAATTATAGACACACACCCCTGGGCCCTTGTGACGAAGCAGGTAAGAAGGAAACAGTAGCAGGGCATGTGGATCAGCCCCACTGTGCACAGATGCTTCATTGGTTAGGCTGACCCAAGCTAGGGAGCAAAAAGTCAGGGCAATGTGAGGTCAGTAGGACCGGCATGTTGGGGTATTTGGAAAGAAGTCAACTTCTTTGTTTTAAAAGAGGAAGTTGCTGCCATTCAAATGCCCAGAAATAGAACACATCTATCTCTGGGTATACACTGCACTGTATTTATTAAAGCTTATTAAAGATTGGAAGAGAAAAGCAAGACACACAAATGTCAATCTTACATAGAAAAGAAGATATGTTGAAACTGACTTTTAAATAAATAAATCAATGTTGCCAAGTTAAAATACATAAGGGCAGTAAGTTTTATGCAAGGTAAATAAATGTATTCAGCTCTCTTTGGTAAAGACGACTTTGGATGAGACTAGATATTTACTTCCATGTTGATTTATTTTCTCTTTACTCCAGCTTTAAATGTCAAATTCCAAATGGCCCAAGACTTCCCATCTTAAAGAGTCCTTGGGCCAGTCTCAGACAGAAACTTCTACCAGAGAGTTTGCAGGGGTTTGTCAAAACCAAGGGAAGCCTGTAACCTCTGTTCTCCCTTGGAACACCATGTAGAACACCATAGCAAACGTCTCAGGTGACAACATCTTTCATGCTTCCTGTAAATTAGAAAAGCGAGCAACTAGCAACAGAGGGCCTGGATGACAGGCCTTAGCTAATGAATACTGGGACTAGAAATTTTTTAAAATAAGATAGTTGACTTTTTCTAATACTTTCCTCTTTTTTAGCTTTGTCTTGATAGGAGGATGCCTTTGTGACTGAAGGAAACCACCTTGGTTCTCATGGTCAGGGCTGAGGAAGATGGCAGTACCCACCAAAATTGATCACAAAATAATTCCACAGAAATTGAACCTTGAGGAGTCAGTAGCCCACTCCTCCAAATTCAGAATCGGCCTTCGTTTAAGACTCACAGATGGATAGAGAAGAGATGCTGTTTTTAAAGTACTCTTGGGTTGCCTGGGTGGCTCAGTCGGTTGAATGTCTGACTATTGATCTCCCTTCAGGTCATGACTTCAGGGTCATGAGTTCGAGCCCCACACTGGGCATAGAGCCTACTTAAAAAAATCTCTTAAATGAAAAATTCATGATTACCTTTAGTGTTCTGTTATGGGATTTAACAACCTTTTTTACTTAGAGAAGAAAAGTTGTTTGATGTTTTCCTATTTATTGGTCCTTTATTCAAATTACACGATGTTCAGGAATTCCAACTGTGGAAAGGAACACACTTTATTACATAACTATTTGAGCAAAACAAGAAGTTTTGCTGTAATTTCAACCCTCTAACTACTCTCCCCATCCTATTCTGGCCGGTTATAATCTGTCAGTCCTGACTATTGCCATGGTGTAGGAGCAGGCCAAACCTTGTTGGCTACAATTCGCCACTTTAGAAGGTAACTCCGGTGTCATGGTAATGAAAGTACAGGGAGTTCTTGGAATGCTTTCCTAAGTGTCCTCTGTTTAGTCAATATTTACAAATCATCTTCTTTGTTTTTCCCCTGTAAATAGAACAATAGAGAGACAGTGAAATAATGAGAGTGGTGAACTGGGTGTGTGGGTTGGAGATTTAGCAACAGCCTTTGTCCTACAAACCAGATACTAACTTAACTTGTAATTTAACCTCCAGTGCATTCTGGAATGCAATGTACCTTTTCTTGTAACAATGTTGAACCCAAGGGTTTTTTTTATTGTTATCAAATACCACATGACAAATAGAGGTTCTACTTAGGTTTTTTCACATTTCATCTCTTGCTTTTCAAACTCATTGTTGATGGAGTACTATAGCATAGTCACATTGATTTTGTGTATTTTTCTACTATCATTCATAAACTGGGTTCTATTAAGAAGTGTACCCTGTGCTACATATTTAAGACCAAAGATGAATTAACAGCCCAGAGGCTGAAAAGAAATATAAAGGAAGAAAATGTAATTAGCTCCAGGTGCTGAGATAAATATCAGTTCTCTCCTGACTACTAAGAAAGCAGTGCGGCATGGAGGAAGGCAAGGTAGACCGATCAGCAATGACATCTTGGCTACAACCCTTAAAAAGTTGTGAGACCATAAAACCTCTCCATGCCGGAACAAATTACTGCAAACTTTGTAACTTAAACAATACAAATCTATTATCTCACAGCTCAGGTCTCTGGTGAGATTCAGGCTAAAATTAAATTGTTGACAGGGCTGTGTTCCTTCTGGAAGCTCTAGAGAAGAATCTGTTTCCTTCTCTTTTCCAGCTACTAGGGTTGCCTGCATTTTTTTCTTTGTAGTCTCTTCCTGTATTCAAAAGCTGGGAACTTTCCTCTTCATCGCATTTCTTTCTAACCCAGTCAGGAAAGGTTTTCTGTATCTGAGGATTCATGTGATAGATTGGACCCACCCAGATAACTAGCTCCCCCCAAATCTCCCCCTCTCAAGGGCCAAACGTTAATTATAGCCTAAAAGTCCCTTTTGCCATATAGGGTAAAACATGTTCCATGTTCTGGAGATGAGTGTGGCCATCTTTGTGGGCCTTGATTTGGCCAAATACTCTATCTTAGCTTCAGTTTCTTATCTGTAAAACTTGCAAGTTGTCGTAAATCTAGTACAGGCTGTAAAGATAGGACCTAAAACCCTGTCTAGAATGAGGTCTTGATAAGAAGTGGCTAAGATAACAAGGAGGAGGAGATGAAGAAAACAGTAAAGATAGACCATTGCCAAATGGGCAAGAAAAACCTAAAATTATTGATGTAAGAGTGAAAATGTATAGAAAGAAGAGCAATCCATAGGCCACTCAGAAAACGGGTATATATTATGAAAACTGAAATTTGAATTTAAGATGCATTCACTTGATAAGAGATGATGAGAGATTTAGTTCCCTTGAATTTTTTTTTTCTCTGAAACTACAGAAAAAAATTTAAGAAGACAAATATAAAAAATCGTGTTACGGGAAATGTTTATGGTTTAATAACAAACAAGCAAACATTCTTTGGGATCTAGTCAAGAAAGAGACTATCTTCCCAGGCATTTGACATAGGCAGGTAAAAATAGAGAAGAAAAGAAATAATTTTGGTATGATGAAAATGCCCATGTTTCAATCCTTAGCTGAAAACTCACACAGTGGATTATCCTAAGAAATACATGACTTTTCATGAAAGTGACTTGGAAAAGAACAGAAAAGGGAAATGAGGGCAGGGAAAGAAGAAACAATTTTCAAAGAATCAACAAAGAATATAAAATATCACCTTTCTTCTCTTATTATAACTTGTATGAAACTCTATCAGTTCAGTAGATCCAGATGATTTTCAACTTCTTTTACTCCCATTTCCTCTCCATCCAATATACCCTATTTTTTTAAAAAGATTTTTATTTATTTATTTGACAGAGAGTAACACAGCTAGAGAGGGAACACAAGCAGGGGTAGTGAGAGAGGGAGAAGCAGGCTTCCTGCCCAGCAGGATCCAGGATCTTGACCTAAACCCAAGACAGGCACTTAACCATCTGAGTTACCCAGGCATGCCCCATTATGCCCTATTTGAATCTAAGTTCAATACCAAAGCATTTCAAAGAATTCTTAAAAGTTAAACCACTCAAATAATTTAAACCGCTCACCACAATTTATGTATTTAAGGTGTTACAGGAACTGATTTCCTGTTTGCTGAGAGCTCAAGACCCTGAAGAGCTCTGTAAGCAGATCCTTACCACTTGCTGACATCAACATCAATGTGAAAATTGAAGTCGCTTGGGACAGGGATTCAGAAGGAAACAAGGTTTGACATTTACCTGAGAATCGTATCAATTCTTAAACACTGTTCTATACATTATCAAATATTAAAACAAACTGTAGAGATAGCTTCTAAACAAAGTTTAAAATAGATAAATGTAAACAATGGCAAATGATGAGAGAGTATTGCATTAGAATAGATTGAGTCACATTCATTGACCTTTCGGAACTTAAAATGAAGTGCTATAGAAAGGTGTCCTCAAAACCAGCTGGACCTCGGAAATTGCAGTCAAAGGATTTACTGCGACTGTCACATAGGTCAAATTAACCAACCTGCCTGCTTTAAAACCATTGTACTTGTTTTATTCGTTTCTACTAAATTCAGTGGAATATAAATTTAGGTAGGTGTGAGGAAAAAGCTGAAATGTCATTTGTATATTTAAACATCAAGTTCATGTGTTGAAAACATAGTAGACTTCCTCAAGACAGAAAGCAAAAGCAGGCTAAAAGCGAGGAGGTGCTTGCCTCAAGATGGTCACCTGATGACTC
>PITA01000690.1:0-200038 GCA_004023965.1 Spilogale gracilis | reverse complement strand
GAACCAATTTAAAATATCTATTCATATTTTAAATATACGGATTCCAGAAGTAAAGCAGTTGAGGAGCATACTGTTTCTCAAATCAAGCAATAATACAGTTGAAACAACAAAGCAAACCATGAGACAACCCAGTTATTTCAATTACTCAAACATCTGAATCCTTCTGGCCAAACAGCAGCCTGAGGGATGTCATGGCACCTGGCACCCAGCTGCCTTTGAAACCTGTGCCCCAAATGAAGATGCCTCTACGGATTGACCTAAATGTTGGATCTGTACCCCCCTTTTTAAAAAGATTTAATTTATTTGAGAGAGAGAGGATGACTGGGGCAGAGACAGAGGGAAAAACAGACTCCCTGCTGAGCAGGGAGCCCAATGCAGGGTTGGATCCCAGGACCCTGAGATCATGACCTCAGTCGAAGGCAGACGCTTAAGCAACTGAGTCCCTCAGGTGCCCCTGGATCTGGACCGTTGACAAAGACAAGCCAATAATATGAAGCATCTGAATACAATTGATGGTAAGTGCGATAGTTGCAAAGACTTTTTGTTGTTGTTGTTGACAAATGCTGGATGTAATTGTGTAAAAGGCACTGAGTCAGCACAATGCCATTGCTATTCAAAAACACACAACTTTAAATAAAATCATCAGCTAATTAATATTTTTCAGGCATCTATTAAGCTCCTGAAGAACTTGCCTGAACGGAGTCTCAGTCTTGTTTCATACAAATCATGTAAAACGATTTGAACAACAGCATAAGGTAATACTCAATAAATCCATGCATCAAGAGGTCCAGCAACAATTCAGAAAAGGTTGATATTGCGGTGACCTGGTGTTTCAGGGGCATTCACAAACGGGGTGAAACCTGAGGCTGGGGCAGAATTCCCACCAGTGGAAGGAGAAAAGCTTTAGAGTCAGGAAGGGAAAAGGGAGGTACAAGTGAGGGTGCTAGGTAAGTAAAGAGCTGCTGAAGAATGAGAAAATCAGTCTGAATGAGGTGCTGCCTTCTGGTAGAAGAGCTGGAGAGGTAAGCTTGAATGTGTTAAAAACTGTCTTTCTCCTCTGCTGGTTCGTTCTGTTAAAATGGCTGTGAAGTCACAATTCCAAGAACCAACTTGCCCTCTCTCTCAGAAAACCTCTGTCTTTGAACTGAAACTGACCCCAGAACAACAAAAATTCTTATGACTTGCCTTTGCTGGAAGAATGGGAATGAACAAACATAGTGGAAGATTTGTCCTAACAGAAAAGTGGTTTTTTGGTTTTGTTTTTGTTTTTTAAGATTTATTTACTTGAGAAAGACTGAGCATGTGCACACGCACACGCACACACGCACCTGCGCACGCACTCACATGCACAAGCAGGGGAAGGGAAGAGAGAGGCAGAGACAGAATCCTAAGAAGACTCCCTGCTGAGTGCACAGTTCCACACAGGACTGGATCCCCACAACCCCAAGTCCATTACCTGAACTGAAATGAAGAGTCTTACATTCAACCAACTGAACCACCCAGGTGACACTAGAAAAGTTTCTTTATACTCAAATTTCTTTTTTTTTTTAAAGATTTTATTTATTTATTTGACAGAGAGAGATCACAAGCAGGCAGAGAGAGAGGAGGAAGCAGGCTCCCCGCTGAGCAGAGAGCTCGATGCGGGCCTCGATCCCAGGACCCTGGATCATGACCTGAGCCAAAAGCAGAGGCTTTAACCCACTGAGCCACCCAGGTGCCCTCAAATTTCTTATATGTGATGTAGTATGGTTATGTAGGAAAATGTTCTTATGCGTGAAAGATGCATGCTGGATTATTAAAGAGTGAAGGGTTATGATGGCTTCAATTTATTTTCAGATGGTTCAACAAAAAAGTAGATGTGTATGATCGATATTATCAATAATTATTAACAATTGATGAATAGTAGCAATTGGTGAACCTAGGGAAAGAGTATATCAGTGTTTATTGTACTATTATCTCAACTTTAATGTAGATTTGAAAATTCTCAAATTAAAAAGTTGAAATGTAGTCCTTCTACATTATGAAGGGAGAGGAAACACTGCAAGTTTGGCAAGCTGTATGCAAAGGATAGATAGATAAAAGCTAATATATTTCTCTTATACTTTTCACAACGAAAATATTTTACATCTTCCTTGAGTTATACAAATTTTAAGAAGAAAGGCAGAATATATTTTATATAGTAGCCATCATTATTGAGTTCTTATATACTGTATACTGGGCATTTTAACATAATTACTCTTCTCAGTTGCCTACAAGATAGCCATTATTACCCTTCTTCTGCAGATGAAGACACAGAGGGTCAAAGAAGTTAAATAGCCCCAAATCACAGAGCTCACCTTGACAGAACCAGAATTCAAACAAAGTTTTCAGTGACTCCCAAGTCCTTGTGCATTCCACTTTGTGCCCCTGGTTTAGAGGTTCTAAAAGCTTGACAAAGGCATTATTTGGCTTTTTAGGTTGCATGTGCAACAGATGAATGTCTGCACCCCTCCAAATTCATAGGTTGAAATCCTAAAGCTTAATGTGAACGTATTAGAAGAGAAGGCCTTTAGGAGCTGATGGATGATGAGGGCAGAGCCTAGGAAATGAGACTGATGCCCATATATATATATATATATTTATATATATGACTCAACTTGCTGATATATAATTTATATATATGATTATATATGTAAGATTTATATATATGATTTTTATTTATATCCGATTTTAATATATCATATATAAGATATTTATATATAAGTCTTATAAATATATGATATATATATATATATGATTTATTTATTTATTTGAGAAAGAGAGAGAGAGCACTTGGGGTTGGGGGTGGGAAGGACAGAGGGAGAGGGAGAGGGAGAGAGAAAATCTCAAACAGTTGCCCTACCGAGCTCTGATCCCTATGTGGGACTTGAACTCAAGATCCTGAGATCTTGACCCTGATATCATGATCTGAGCTGAAATCCAGAGTCAGACACTTAACTGACTGAGCTACCCAGACCCCCTTGATTGTCCTTTTACAAGAGGCTTCAGAAAGCTTCCTTGTTGCCTTCCATCATGTGAGAATACAGTGAGAATTGGAACCGGGAAGTGAGTCCTCAGCACTCACGGTATCTGCTAGCACCTTGATCTTGGATTTCCCAGCCTCGGGTACTGTGAGACATAAATTTCTGTGGCTTAAAAGCAATCCAGTCTGTGGTATTTCTGTTATAGTAGATCAAACGGACTGACACCCTGTTTCACCAATGACTGTTCATTCAGCAAAGCTTGAAGTAGAAAGTGCCTGGAAGAAGTAAGAGTCTTCCGAAGGACCTATGTCACTGAAGATGATGAGGCAGTTGCAAGAAGGCATATAGAAGAGAAAACTTTAAGAGTTACCATGAAGAAAGAGCTATTCAGTTTGCTTTAAAATAATTCTACCATACCTACAGCTAACAACAGACTTACAGGAAGTACAGTATATAATTTATTCTCAGCAATTGAAGCAGTAAGTACACTTGATCTAAAAATAATTATACAGCATGACAATTGAATGCACTGAAATAATACTTGGCATGGAAAAGAAGACAAAAGAAAATCAACGATTCAGAGACTGTCTGAGTAACTAGAAGTCAATATAATAGGGGAAAAAACCCTGCAAGATAATCTACGGAAGTATTAAATAGATACTGGTGCAGGGGCACCTGGCTGGCCTAATCAGTGGAGCATGAAGCTCTTGATCTCAGCATTGTGGGTTTGAGCCCCATGTTGGGTGCAGAGATTACTTGAAAAAACAGAAATAAATAAATAAATAATAAAAACTAAAGACTGGTCTAGAAGTAATTGAAGACAACTTAAAAAGCTGACTCAACCTGCTGATTAGGCACACCCCACTGGCTCATCTTCAGGGGCAAGCATACACTTTGCAGTCCTTCTTGACCCTTCCACAGCAGAACACAGAAGACCTTGCTGCTCCTTGAGCTGCCTGTCTTGCAGAGTCTGCTACTTCCTGCTTGCCTTGTGACTCCAAAGCTGAGTGAAGATGTTTACTACAGATAGAAGTCCTTCATCCAGCTGACTTTTATGAGCATCGATTATGTTTTAATGAATGATAGTATCCAGACCTGCTCTATAAATTGTAGGGCCCAATGCAAGTGAAAATGCAAAAGGGAGGGGAGCGTCTTTTATTCAATAATCATTAAGAATCTCAAAATGACCACAATAGAGCAATAAACCAAGTAATGTGACCTTCTAAGTGTTGGGATCTGTGTGACTGCGCTGGGAGTATGCCCCAAAAGCAGGTCCTTCATAGGTTCTCTCCTCAAAGATCACACAGCTTGCTAGTCATTAGCCCCTAGTCCCAGAGTCCCTCACACACTACACGCAGATCCGCAGCCATGATCCTTGACCTGGATTTGTGGTAACCCTCAGATTCTGAAACTCCCCCTGAAATTTCTCAGATTCCTCCACTTCTATCTGTCAACACTGCCACCACCCAACTCCAACCACCATCCTCTCTCCTCCTGGATGAGTACAACAGTCTCCCACTCTAATCCATCATCTCTACTGCAGGCCAGAAGAATGACTGAAGAGCTCATTTGATCTCATCACTCCCCTGCTTAAATTCCTACAAGAGCTCACCATCAGTCTTTTAAAAAAAAAAAAAAATATTTATTTATTTGAGAGAGAGAGTGAGTAAGAGACAGCATGAGAGGGGAGAAGGTCAGACGGAGAAGCAGACCCCCTGTGGAGCTGGGAGCCCAATGCAGGACTCGATCCCGGGACTCCAGGATTATGACCTGAGCTGGAGGCAGTGGCTTAACCAACTGAGCCACCCAGGCGCCCCAAAAGCTCACCATCAGTCTTATGATGAAGTCCAAACTCTAACATCACTTTCAAGGCCTGTGTGACCTACCCCAACAACTTATGGGAACATTTCTTGCCCCACTCACCTTTCCCTCCTTGGTATACCAGCCGTACTGTTCATTCACCTTTCATGCCACCTGGCAGTTTTTCCCTCTATTATCTGTTTAGACAGTATTTCTTCTAGAAAGCATTTTTTGTTTTGGAAAGCCTGTTTTTGACCCTCTCTTCCAGTCCAATCTTTATCAGGT
The DNA here is from genome assembly GCA_004023965.1 of Spilogale gracilis. NCBI lineage: Eukaryota > Metazoa > Chordata > Mammalia > Carnivora > Mephitidae > Spilogale > Spilogale gracilis. Next base: position 194,951 of record PITA01000690.1, on the reverse strand, counting down.
AATCCTATTATGAGTCCCAATGGTCTTTATCACAAAGGTTGCACTTACCTGTTTATTTATCTGCATCACCAGTTTACAATAAGATCCACAAGGTCTCTCTTCATCATCATTGACTTTGAATATATATAGTCCAACTTCTGATAAATAAGACCTTGAATATTTGTTCACTATATGAAGATCCATACATCAAAAATCTCCATTTAGTGTACAGCTACATTTTTCAAATCTTTGTGAAAATGTCACTCACTAGTAAGAAAAAAAGAGAGAGAGAGAGAAATAGTAACTTTGCTAAGCTCATATGTCCGCAAACAATTCCACATATAAACCATTGTGCCATTTGATCTCCCTGGATTTCTGCTGCACATCTTCTTGCTTGTCTACTTTGTAACCTAAACTCAGACAGCATCCATCAAGTTAGCAGCTTGTGCATATGGTTCTTACCCCAATGATTTGAGTATTTATCTGATGACTGATCACATGCATTCAAACATTTCTTCTTCCTCAGTTAATCATTAATTTTTCAAAGAAACTGGTAGGGTGCTTAAAAATTCTCTTTGGAAAAATCACTCAAAAATAGAGAGTTTTTTCTTTCATTTATTTAATAAATATTGACTAGATGCAGACCACGTGCCCCTCCCTATGCTGGAAAATAAATACAAAGTGATGAACAAGACAGACACTCTTTTTGCCAGAGTATAAAAACTTTAAATAACAGTTACTAGAAAACTAAACAAACGTTATTACCATGGTTTTCAACAGCCAAATCTCAAATTTTCACAAGGGTGAACTGTCAGCTTAGGTGATTTTCAGTATGGATTTATAAATATCACAACACTGAAACAACCTAGTTATCAGGAGAGAAAACATAGCAACTGAAATTGAAGGCATGGCAGTTGGAGTGTCTTCATTGAAGATGATGAAAGAAATCATATAGGTTTGTAATTGACAATTGTATATCCAGAGTGATGGCAAAATGTCTGGATAAAGAGATTTTAGTGTTCATTTTCCAGCACTTTTTATCTTGCCCCACTTAATCCTCACAGCCACCATGAGGAAGTTAGAGCAAACATATCCATAATACCCATGGTAGAGTTTAGGAAATTAAGGTACACGGGAATCAACTGACTTGCTTTTCTTCATTTTACAAATTAGTGGTAGAATCAGAATTGGAATCCACATATCTAGCCCCTTACTCTGGACTGTATGCCAACATAGCAACAAAAATGAGAGGAGCTGCACAGGGTCTGGTTTAAGAATATAGCACAGGGCTCTCAGACGCCATGATCCTGGCGCATATGTCTTTTACAAGGCTGGAGAAACCATGGCTGGGCAAATGTACCTAGTGTGTTTAGCCACAGTAAGTGATCTCTCCCAATCCTTTGTTTGGTTTTAGTATAGATTCTAATTACTGCCATTAGAGGATATCCTTTTACTCTGGAAACAATTTTACAAATTTTTATTGAAGTACTTATGACAGAACATCTGTGATCTCGCTGGAATTATTTATTATTCCCAGCTTTATGCATGAATCTTTCACTACAGTCACCTGTCTAGATTTCTGTGTCACCAGAGAAATTTAAAGACCTCTCTGTTCACTGATGTAGTTACAGAAAATAGCCAAATATATATGATACAGTGGATTATTTTGCTTCCTTCAGAAGCAGAACGTGCTGCCTGCATGGCCGCCACTCCTTCCTTTGGGAGACAACTTCCTTCCTTCCTGAGGAGACAACTGCCACATTCCAGACAGTATCAGGACTTGTGAGAAACACCCAAATAAATTCAGTGTTGGTCCTGGAAGAGTTCCCAGATGGGTACAGAAACCTTGACATGAAGCACCTGTGACATGGATTATTCCTTCAACTTACATTTCAGTGAGCCTGTGTATACTTGCTCATTGCTAAGGATTGGGGATAAGAAAATGATTGAGACACTGTCCCTACACTCCAGTAGAAGAAAACCTAAAAGTTTTACAATTAGAATTTACAATTATCTCTGCTTTGTGACATTATCATCTCATTTAGTTCTTATAATCACTACAAGGTATTATCATCCCATTTCACGGGTGAGAAACCTGAGGTTCAGAGAAGAAAGTCACTTTCCTGAGATCACAAAAGTGATCACAAAAGAGTGGTCGAGTCAAGATTCAAACACATATCTTTAGACCCAGAATCTCTCCATAATTCTCTCTGTAATTTTGTTAAGGAGGTTTATTCTAATAATTATACTTTCATGATATTTTATGTAAGCAAATCCTTTCAGAAGAAAACATGTTGTTGAATACTTAGAAGAGTTATCACCCACTAGAAACACAACAAAAAGCAGAGAAACATTCCATACTCAGATATGTAAAATGGGGGGGGAGGGGGAGCGGGGAGGATGGGAAGTGAGTCAGAGCACAAAGGTAGCCAAAAACTGTTTAGAAAAAAGGTGAGGGGAACACATTGTTAAAATACTTTCCCTTAATTCACTCATGTCTTCTGTAGAACCTAATGGGAAACAGTAAATTAAAAGAACCAGGCTGAGTTTTAATCATAAAATGTTCTCCTTTTAATGTTTCTCTCACAAGAGAACCTTCCTATAAAGACCTCAATAACTAGCCTGGCAGGTGGCTCTAGAAATACCAGGGAGAAACAAGCAAACATTTGTTTCTCAAGAATCAAGAGCATTTCTTACTTATCAATATCCGTTTCCTCTTTCTATATTCAGCCACTGGTATTTATAACAGTTAAAAAAAAAAATGAACGACTAATGTAAAAGCAATAAGACATTTTCTAATGCTGCTTTAAGCACATACATGTCCAGTATACTTACTGTTTACGATCAGTTTTCTTTTGCCTTTCTCAATATGCACCCTGCTGAGCACTAAGTTAAGACAAGCCCCTCAATTAGATTGACGCAAACTAAATTTATTCCCAAGAAAGGAGTTAAATACTATTAAGTAAAATCAGTTAGCAGTGGATTACACATTATCATCTATATAACTCTAGTCTATGTAATTATTTTCATTTCTCCAAAGTACTCAACTGCATTTTCAAACAAGATACACTTTGATTAAATATTCATGATTTAAATATCATGGTCATTCCTGAACAGAGAGGAAATCACAGTGCACCAAACTGCTTATTTTCTCCAAAATAGTTTAGATGAACTAGGGTCACTTGTCCCATCAGGAAAGTGGGCACTAGCTCTCTAAGGAGAGAAGAGTTATATACTAGGATAATGTTTTCCCTACATCTTCATATTTGCCATTCTTCTACCCCGAATTGGAGCCAAGAACTGAGTCCGAGACTGACGTCAACAACACCCAATTAGAACAAATTCTCTGGCTAATGGTTCATAAAAAATAAAAATTCTAAACTCACTGTCACACTTTTCTTAAATATCAATGAAGCTTCATCTGATTTTCTATTCTCTACCTTTACGAGAAGCCTCGATCAGAAGACGTAACTGGAGACTCTGGAAATGAAAGTCTTGCTCATCTTAATAAGCATCATGCCATCCTATACCTCCAACCTTCTCTGCAGGGCTAACACATTTCAATGAAAATATTCATCTGGGCTTTAAAATTATTTCATTCAATATACTTTAAATAAATGCAAAGAACCTTGATCATTTTTGCTAAGATTACGTAACAGATCAGCTTAGGGTATTATCATCTGATTCAATGGTTACAAATATTACACCCTCTCAGACTAAGGACAAATCTTCACATGTATTCACTATTTACTCAACAAACATTTGCATGACTGCTATGTGCCAGGCTTACCTTGAATTTGGTTCTGAGGTTTCAGTTGTGAGTCACTGTCTATCACTCCCAAGGAGCTTATAATTTAGTGAAAAAGACATGTGCAAAGACACAGCTATGATTCAAGGTAAGCCATATCCAAAGTGAGCTGCTCAAAAAAGGTGCAGACACAGATCCTAGAGGAGCTAAGGTTTTAAAGATGGAGAGGAGTTCATGAGGAAAAGAAAAGGGTAACCATGTAGGGATGGCAGCAGGACCAAAGGTGTGGATGTGAAAAAGAGGATGGTATGTTTAGGGACCTCTATCTTCCACTCTGTAGTGTTTTAGCATCTATTATCTAAAACAACAATAAACATGGCTGTGGCTACATGAGGCAAGTATTTCCAACAGCACTGCGTTCTTTGGCTCAAAACATCAGTCCCCATCTGTTTTATTTGTCTAGAGTACACAAAGGACATGAAAGATAAGGTGGGAACTTGTCTGGGTGAGGCCATTAACTACCCAAACAAGGCTTTTTGTCTAGAAGCCTCCCTTCAGTATGGTAGAAAAAGGGGTTTGGAACAAAGGTTTAATAAAAGAAAGAAAGAAAGAAAAAAGGAAAGTAAAGAAAAAAGGAAATGATTTGTCAGCAAAGACCCACCATCAACTCCACTGAAACAATTAATTTTATCCCAATATATTTGGGTCTTTCATCTGTTGTCGATCATAACTCTCAAACACAACTGTCTCAGAAATAATAATGTATGATTCATTTATTACTATGAATAATAATATGAAATAGGCTATAAACCGGGGCACCTGAGTGGCTCAGTTGGTTAAGCGACTGCCTTCAGCTCAGGTCATGATCCTGGAGACCCCGGATCAAGTCCCACATTGGGCTCCCTGCTCGGCGGGAAGCCTGCTTCTCCCTCTCTCACTCCCTCTGCTTGTGTTCCCCCTCTGGCTGTGTTTCTCTCTGTCAAATAAATAAAATATTAAAATAAATAAATAAATAAATAGGCTATAAACCAACAAAATGAGTAAATCTTTGTAATCCACTTCTTTCTCCTCGCTGATCACACACAAGAAGGAAGAGGTTCATACTGGTTTGCCATTGTTAAAGGAAATAATAATATTAAGCTAAAATGTCTAATAAGAACTGCATATATCAAAGTGCCAGAAAATCAGACTATCATTGATTTACATCCAACAGTTACATGCATAAAAATTGACATGAATACGATGTGATTCTTTTTCTACTTTATTTTCCCTTCTCAGACATGGTGTAGAATAGCATGGCATTTGGAAACTAAATATTCGTTCTGCTACTGTATAAGTCTATAAGCTTCAGCAAGTCACCTCACCTCTCTAAGCAGATTTCATCATCTGTAAATAGGCTTAATAATAATATTCAACACACTGTTAAATCACACAAGGCCATGGCCCTAGAGGTCACTGATGATTCTAGTCTCTAAGCTAACATTAATTTCTTTAAATCCTTTGTCAGGAATATGCTGGCAATTGTTCATATAAATACTTCTATGGGGGTGCTCAAGGAACTTAAAGTCTGAGCAATTTACCTCAAGAAAGGAAGGCTAAAGTTAGACAGATAGAGAAGTGTGGTTATAGATATGAAAACAACCTGTGAAAAGAACTGAATGCCTTCCAGTTTGGCCAATTCTGAAAACTTCAGATCATTCGTTAATCCATCCAACCTTCCAATCATTCATTAACATTCATTACATGATAAAGAATTACTCAACATTCAACCTATTCAACATATGCATATTAAGACATAATATGTATAGGGGCACCTGGGTGGCTCAGTTGGTTAAGCGACTGCCTTCAGCTCAGGTCATGATCCTGGAGACCTGGGATCCAGTCCCACATCAGGCTCCCTGCTCGGCGGGAAGCCTGCTCCTCCCTCTCTCTCCCCCTGGTTGTGTTCCCTCTCTGGCTGTGTTTCTTTCTGTCAAATAAATAAAATTTAAAAAAAAAAGACATAATATGTATAAGGCATATAATATCCAAGAGATATAACATGTTCCCAAGGGGTTTCCAGGCCAGTAGGGAAGCTGGGCAATTAAATAAATGAGAAAAAATGATGTAATGCATGCTATGGCCATGACATGCACATGGTGATGGTAAGCGCAGAGGGGAAAAGGGCACTCTGCCCCGACTGGTTCAAGGATGCTTCCCCAGAGCTGACTTTGAGGGAAGTCTAGGGGTGAATCAGATCAATCAGAAGAGGAGAATGAGAAGAGCCTAAGGAGTGAGAGACATATGTGGGAACGTAGAGAAAGCAAGAAAGTTTCAAGAAAACCCAAGTGTGATTTGTAGCAGGAAGTGGTAAGAGTTAACTATGAAGAGATAGTGGAGAGCCTGACCATGAAGCTCTCCACCCACGACACCACAGAGGCGGACTTGACTGTCAACTTGGTAGGGAGCCACTGAATGATTTAAATTGAGCTCAGTCAAGATTAGATTTGCATTTTGAGAACTTTATTTACCTGTGAGTGCATCAGGGAAATTGCGATTTCAATACACGATGAAGCTGTGAGTATAGATGGAGGTAATGCCTTTTAGAAAATCTTAAAGGGTTGAATCAATAGCACTTTGTGAATAGTTGTATCATGGAATTTAATTACAGCGAGAAGAGGGTCTAAGATGACTCTAAGCTTCTGGCTAAAGCAATTAGAAAAACATTTAGAAAAGCCTTACATGTATTAAATGTTTCCTATATACCTATATACATTGTGCTAATCATATGTATCTATGACCTTTAATCTCATAATAACACTGTGATATAGTCATTATTACCTCAATTTCAGATGAAAAATAGTCAGAGATTTTTCACAAGAGTACCCAAAATGGCAAAGAAGTTTTGGAGCCAGGTATATCTAGTTGCCTTAGCCAATATTGTACTTTCCATAACACCGTGGGTGGATGGGTCCTGATGTCAAGACAGCAAATTTTGAATGAAGAGTAGGTTTGAGAGGCAACCCACCCAACATGGAAGGATTGAAGAAAGACAAATATCCATGAAATGAAGAAGTAAATGAACACTGAACGTCAATACAGGAGCCTGGCCATTGAGTGAGTGATCAACAGGATTGACAGCTTTCGGACAGACAAGATACCGATTGACAGTGCTTGTTGGGTATGACAAGAATGTTGGAGGCTTGTAACCTTGAAAATAAGAATTTGGGAGAAGTAACAGGGACAAAACCATAAGTGATGGTTGGAAAATGGCCATGTAGAAAAACTAAATTCAACTTGAAACTTTAAGTGTTGAGGGGGTGAAAAGGAATGAATATTTCCAGGGAGTGAGCCTCGTCAGAGAAGGCTATCTGTTGGATAGGGAAGCATAGATTTATGGCATCTTGACCCCTCAATAAGGTGTTGATATTAATCTTAAAGGTAATGTGGAAAGGTTACTGGTTCTATACAAAGGAACTCCAAGTATGTCAGATCTAATAAATTTATCTCAAGAATCCATCACCAAATATCAGCCCAAAATTCTTCCTCCTAAACTTTTACATGCTTATATTCCATGGAATCCCAGGGAAGAAAAGTATGGTGAAGTTCACAACATATGTGTAGAGAATCAAAAAGAAATGCTAATTATAGAAAAAAAGAAAATGTATGTAATTACAAGTGTCTGTATATCTACATTTATGTTCATAGACACCTACTTCTTCCCTTAGTTCACAGGTGACAATCATGCAAAGAAGTATTACTTTAACACTTCAAACCTCCTGCTATTTGGATCTTTAAAGCTTTGAGTTCCTAAACTCTGCCCAATCTAACACTGGGCACACATGAAAAAAAGAGAAAGTTGTGTGACAAATAGTATTGCTTTTGGTTCTTTTATAAACATCTATGAAAGGACTGCTTTATAACAAAACACTAAAAGGCTTACCTTTTAACCATGAAAATTTCAAATGAGTTTACAAATAAGAGTAACTATCTTAACTACTAACGCCTCCTTAGATTATGAAGGATAAAAAATTTTCTTTTAAATTATGAAGGATATAAAATATTCATGTATTCCAAAATATCTTGTTCAGAAATTGAGTTCTAGAAATTGTGACAGCTTTGTCTCAAAACTGTTTTTGGTCATATATCTTGAAATATCTCTAATTTTAATCATTTCTCTTTGGTCACCTGAGATTAGTGACTTTAATCTCAATTTTAACAATCATAGCTGAGAATTTTAAACTGCATTTGCTTAGATTTCACTTTAAGAACATAAAGTGGGTGCCTGTGTGGCTCACTGGGTTAAAGCCTCTGCCTTCAGCTCAGGTCATGATCTCGGGGTCCTGGGATCGAGGCTTGCATCAGGCTCTCTGCTCAGCAGGGAGCCTGCTTCCTCCTCTCTCTCTTCCTGCCTCTCTGCCTAGTTGTGATCTCTCTCTCTCTGTCAAATAAATAAATAAAGTCTTTTAAAAAAATCTTAAAAAAAAACAAAGTAACACAAAGTTCTACAGCTTGTTTTATAAGAAATGAATCAAATAATGAACAACCATAAAGCTGGCAAGAAAAAATTTTAAATTGGTAATATTTCATGTAAGAGGGCAAACCCTAATTATAGTTAGGAAAAACAATTCCATTTATGTGACATTCCTGATGTTAAATTGTTAAATATATGCATACTATGAATTCTGCCATATATAGTGTGTGTGTTTATATCTATGTGTGTGCATCTGTGTGTCTACTGTGTATGTGTATACACACACATACACATGGAGTCAGAAATAATGACAGAATAATCAATTCCATATAATGTTTTCAGAATATAAATTTTCTGAATAATTTATGAAAGTCCTTTTTAGATGATAGGTAGGATTCATACAAAGATAATAAACAGCAAAGATATTAAATTAAGGTTTTCCTAGTTTTAGTCTTTATTCCAATTTTAATACTAAATCATGTTCATTTTGTCCTCAAAGATACTGAGCTAGTTGTTTTGTGGGGGTTTTTTGTTTTGTTTTGTTTTGGTAATTTATTACTTCAACCTGAGCTACTTTCTTGTCCTTTCTTGAACAACTCACAGATATAAATGAACATTTTCCCACAGGGTTCTGGGCATACCCTAATGTCCTAGTCCATTCAGGTTGCTATAACCAAAATACCAGAGACTGGGTGACTTAAACAACAAACATTTATTTCTTACAGTTCTTCAGGCTGGGACGCCCAAGGTCAAGGGAGCAGATCTGATGTCTGGTGAGAGCCAGCTCTGACTTGCAGATGGCTGTCTTCGCATATGTACCCTCCTGTGAAAGAGAGCAGAGAGAGAGGGGAAGCAAGCTTTCTTCTTTCACAGGGCACTAATTCCATTCAAGAGGGCTCTGCTCTTATGATCTAATCACCTTCCAATCCCCCCCCACACACACACACCCCAACACCTTTCTGTTGGAGATTAGGATTTCAACATATTCATTTAGAGGAATATAAACATTCAGTTCATAAGAACCTACATTAATTTTACTTTAAACAATCTTAAAAAGTGACCTAAAGTCCCTAAGGGCCCAATATCTATTGTCCGACATGCTTAGTGAATCTCATCCAACACTGTCACCTCAGAAACCTTGCCAGGAAAGCTGAAAAGTTATCATTCTTCATTTTGTCACCTTTGTGTCCTCTTGCGCCTGTTGGTTCCTCCAGGGAGAGATGATTCTGAGACCTTGGCAGAGGCTGCAAGCATTCCTCTGCAGGAGGTCACGTTGTACTGTGAGGAGTCACCAGCGCTGCTGTTGCCCGAGTCAGCGCAGGTGATAGCTCGTCAGACCCGGTGCCTACACCCCTTTTAGCTCCTCATGAGCATGAAAGCCTCTGCAGAGACTGAGATTCAGGACACTTACAAGCTAAATGGTGTGCTGCTTTGCTTTCTTTGCCATAGCATCCCAGCTCCATGTCTGGACAGATACTTTACACTCATTCCCCCAGGGCAATGGGGATGGGACAGAGACACCCTCCTTCCACACTACATTCCCAGCGGGTGATTGCAGCAGTAGTCCCAAGGCAGTAACCAGGGCTTCATGGGGAGGGCTTTCTTAGTTTCACAAATACAATTTTTAAAAAATGTCTTAATTCTGTATTCTTCCCAATTTTTGAGAATTTTCTATTAATTTATCTTATTTTGTTTTTTGAAAAAGAATGGAGAAAGTGGCTTTCAATATCTATAAATTTTGATCCCCAGAAACCTAATGGGGATTTTAAAGATAGCTGTTCAGTTGATTTAATGATGCCGATGAGGAAGGAATCAGAAGTGAACTGACACTGGGGAAGGAGTGTCTTCAAATTTCTGTTTCTAACTTGTCACTTTCCAAGCATCTAGGAATGTAGAGGTTATAGCCATAATAATATAGAAAAAGGAAAAAAGTTCATTTGGGTCACAGACTAATCAGATCAGTTTCCAAATGAGGAAGTGTATTACCACCATGTTTTTCAAATATTCATTGGTTTTCTGTACCTAAGGAATAGTTTTTCTTTTCTGGTTTCCAACAAACCCAAAATGAGTAGTCATGGACTTTTGTATTTTCCTATTTAGCCTATTTGACACACTTTTTATTTTATTTTAATTTTTTTTTCAAGATTTCATTTGACAGAAAGAGACGCAGTGAGAGGGGAAACAAGCTCAGGGGATAGTAGGAGAGGGAGAAGCAGGCTTCCCTCTGAACAGTGAGCCCAATGAGGGGCTCGATCCCAGGTCTCTGAGCCAAAGGCAGACACTTAACGACTGAGCCACCCAGGCGCCCCGTGGCATACTTTTTAAAGTACAAGTCTTCTCCAGGGCCTGACAGTCTGTCTTTGACTTCTCTTTGGCATTAATAGCCACATAGCAAGAGGTTTGGTTTCCCTTACCCTTTTAATAAATCTATTTCCAACTTCACCTTTACTTCATCATTTTATCCACCTCTGGCTATCTGTGATACTAGATCACACCCTACCCTACCTGTAGAATGTTATCTGCAAGATATATTGTCATTCACAGATTCATAATCCACTCGAGTGTGCGTATTATGATTACTCAGAGTCTGGTAAGAAGTGTCTGGAGCACATTACAAAACACCAAGAGACAAGATCCCTACCCTGAGGAGCTTAAGATCTAGGTTCCTAGGTCAAGCAAGAACTGGAGTGGCTAACAAGCAAAGCAGAGTTGCAGAAGATTTAACAGATTGTTACTAGAACACTGTGAAAAAAAGAGACTACTGGACATGTAAATTACAGCTACCTTTTCTATGAATGATATAAAAACAAAGCATCAAGTCTATATGAAAAAACTCCCCAAAGCCAATACAAGGGCACAAGCTTACAAATGAAATAGATCAAGTTGAATATCAGATTGTGCAGAGGGCGTGAACAAAATCACTGAACTCAGTTTAGAAAAGATGTGAGTCAAGAAGCACCTCATGGAGAAGAGTAATAGGATTGTATTAGTGGGGAAAAATATGGCATGCTTAACATGGAGTTTTAGATTAATTTTAATGTGAAAGTTTAGAAGTGGAAAATTGAGGGCTCAGAACGATTTAAAACTGCTTTTATCTCATTGTAGCATAATATAATTTTAGATAACTTTTAATTGTCCAGATTTCATAGATTGTGGCATATATCTACTGTGTTAAATAAACAAGGAAACGTTAATGAAATAAAATCACCATAAAATTTTATGATTATATCCTATCAATGGTACAGAATTCTTTGGCAATTAAAAGACATTTCCTCATTAGGATGCTTCTTTAAAACTATTTTAGAAATGTTTTACATTACATAGAACATATTTTACTTTAGATATTCAGCTGTTTTTTTCTCTTTTTGTTTTATAGATGAGACTTGCAGCCTTTGGCACTTGGTTTCTTTCTTTTTAATTTCAATTATCCCACACTGAAGTTGGCAGGAAGACCAAGCACATGGCTTAAAAACATAGATAAAGTGCCATAGAGTAAATAACACACTATGAGAACGCCCAGCAATTGATTGCTGAAATCCAGCATTAGCAAGTAAAAGCTGGTGTGGGCTCCATGATGACGCTCTCCTGAAGAGTTGCTTAGCTCGTTGTGTTTAAGGTGGGGCTGAAGGGGTGTGGGTCAGGTGGGATTCTGATCCTCCTCTGGGCTGGGAAAATTACTCATTAGTCATCTGCCTCTCCCCTAGCACAAAGAGTCTGAATCGAGTTGTTTTTGGATTTGTACAGCGAAGATTTTCTCTCAGTTTGCCTTTGGCAATGATGGCTGCTACACTCCTGGCTGCTCTTTGATTTCCCAAAGAGGAAAGTCACCTTTCTTAGCCTATCCTCTGTGGAGTGAGGAATGAGTCTCCTCTGGACGCCACAGAGAGCTGCCAAGGACAGAGAGAATGGCTGTCCTCTTGGAGCCTCAGTAACTAGAGGCTCAGATTATTATACCTACAGGAGAGCTGAACTCTTACCTAGTATCTAAGATCATCAGACATAAAAGAGATCTGAAAGATGGCTCTTACAGGGCTGAATAAGGTCCCCTCACCACTCTCCCAGTATTCATATGTTGAAGCCCCAACCCTCAGTACCTTGGGATATGACCTTATATGGAGATAAGGTCTTCACAGGGGTAACTGAGTTAGAGTGAGGTCACTGAAGTGAGCCCTAATCTCAGTATAACCGGTGTCCTTATAAAGAGGAAAAATTTGCGCACAGAGACATGCATAGAGGGCACAGGACATGAAGACACACAGGGAGAAGACAGCCATCTATAAGCCACAGAGAGAGGCCTAGAACATACCCTTCCCTTGCAGCTCTCAGAGTGAACCGAACCTGTTGATACCTTGATTTCAGACTTCCAGCTTCCAAAACTGTGAGGAAACAAATTTCCATAGTTTAAGGGGCCTGGTCTGTGCTACATTTTTACAGCAGCCCTAGCAAACTAATTCAACCACTACATAAAAGATCACCAAATGGAACTCTCTTGATTCTAGCTGAAGATGTGGAGGCAGTCTGTCGGCATCCCTAATATCCAGTTCAGTGTGCCTTCATCTGCCCAGGTGAACAACTCCACTATCAGGAGGCCATTGAGAGTCACTTCTAATGGAACAGCAGAGGTCACACTGAGGGACCCATATTCACTCAGCAACTCTGCACCATGATGGGGGTTGAGTGTGGCAGACCCAAGTCTCATCTGCAAGATGGATCCTCTGGGCTCTCAGCACTTCATTCACCATCATGTGGTGAGGCACCAGTAGTAGAGGCCCTTTGGTATGAATCCCAGCATGACAGAGCTATGGAGGAGGCTTTAAAAACCAATGTACGTATGGTTGATTTTCACACTACTATTTCAGACACCTCAACTCTAGGGCCAAGGACCAAATTTCGATTAGCAAGTTTCGATTGTAAGCAATCTTGTTTCATCATTCCCAACTCCGTGTGGGAAGCTGTAGAAGCATTAGCTTGTTCCAGGGATCTTGAAAATGAATGGTCCAAGAGGGAAAGCTGCCCCATGGTGTCCAAATCTCCCAATGAACACCTGTGTGTAAGGTGGGCAGCTAAGAGGTCTATAAGAAGTCAAGCACCAACACAATCCCAAGGTAAATAAGAATGGCTCCTTTATACGTCTGCCGCCTTGCCATGTGCTGTATGTAGTAGAATTTTTCCTCTAATTCATTAGGAAGAGATTTCTTAGGAGGAGTGAGAGGTTTTCAAGTTACTACCATCTACCTCTTTCTAGAAAAGAAATCTTCAGCTGGGATTCGAATTCAGACTGTACACAAATTCAGGGTTAGAATTCAGGGAGCTCATGAGATCAGATAAAGAAAAATATCCCATCTTTATTTTCCCTAACGTCTAACTAACATTTAGCATTTCCTTCTATTTTGCATGGAAATAAACCAGTAATATTAGCAATACCAATAATAAAAACAGAAATCATTAATAGAATCATAGATTTATCAATTGTTAAAGACATCAAAATTTCATTTATGCTTATCAGTACTTTGAAAGTTTAATAATTATTACAACTACCACTAAGTATTATTCTTTTGTGTATTCACTTAAAAAGACAGATATGACATTTTTTCTTTGATGACTGTATTTCAATATAATTTATTCTATGTGGATTTTTTTAAATTTAAATTCAATTAGCCAACGTGTACTATATCATTAGTTTCTGATGTAGTGTTTAATGATTCATTAGTTGCATTTAACGCCCAGTGCTCGTCACATCACATGCCTTAATGTCCATCACCCGATTACCCCATCCCCTCATCCACCTCCCTTCTAACAATTGTCAGTTTGTTTCCCAGAATCAAGACTATGTCATGGTTTGTCTCCCTCTCTCATTTCTTCCCATTCACTTTTCCCTCCCTTCCTTTATGATCCTCTGGGTTATTTCTTATATTCCACATAGGACTGAAACCATATGATAATTGTCTTTCTCTGATTGACTTAATTCACTTAGTATAATATCCTCCAGTTCCCTCCATGTCAATGTAAACAGTAGGTATTTATTCATTTATAAGGGTAAATTCTAAAAAAGGCTCCATAGGCTTACCGGACTCCCAGTGGGGTGCATACAACACAAAAGGTTAGGAGTCCCCACTGTGCCAGCCAGGACAGTCACTGGGGGAAATCCTGGCTGCTGGGAACTGTGGTTTGTTCCACTACAACAGTTACAATCAGAAAAGAACGAAAAGATTACGATCCCCTATTGAATGATGAAAAGCTGGTTTTAAAAACACAGATGACTACAGTCTATTCCCAGAGAGTTAAGTTCAGGTGGTCTCAGGTGGCGTTTGTTTGTTTGTTCATTTGTTTCTTAAAGATTTTTTGAAGCAAATGGTCTGAAGCCCATATTTTGAAAAACACTGATGTTTATGTTCTAGCCAAACCATTTGAGGTTAACACTTACTATCTATCCTGCATTGATTATTTCTTTTCCATCCCTGGCTTCTAAATCCATAATTAAATAACATAAGCCCCACCTTCCTATACCCCCCCATCACTTTTTTACTTCACTTTTGGCAACTAAAATCATTTTTAAAGTATTTTACAAATAACACAGTTCAGAATAGCATTTGGGCTTTAGGACTTTTTAAAGGTAGAGACAAGCAATGTCTAAAAAAAGGAGAATTTAGAAAACTGTATACAGGTTTGGAGAACTAAAAAGGATTTGTATGTTCCTTGAGTATCATGTACTTTGCTGATGTGAAGCATCAAGGAAACAAAAGCTATATTTGTAGGCTTGTTCAGCTCCTGGAAGGTTTGCTTTTGCAAATACCTCTACCTTTCTAGAGTTACATGATTCATCCTGTGTCCACATTGACAGCTGACCACCATTTTGTCAAGAAGTTGATAACAGTTTGCAAAGCAACAATTGACATCTCTCCTAGAGAGGAGCACAGCCCTCGAGTGAAGCCGAATGCGGTTAGTACCCTAGCAAACTCTGCTTCAAGAGTTCCGAGCAAACAGACTCATTGCACTAGTCTGACTAGAGGGCGAGTGTGTTTGTTCTGGGGTGTGGAACAAGCGTTGTTTTCTCAGACCTCCTAAAGAACTCTGAAGGGCTCCTATCCCGGCGCTACTACAGTGGGAAGTCTCAGAAGGTACAAAATAAGCTTTTTAAAAAAGATTTTCATATCATATATCTTTTTACCTTGGTCTGTTTTTAATTGTATGTCATTATATCTGGGACAAAAAATTCAGAAAGTTGTTCAAAAATTTAAACTGTAACAATTTCTCCCCACTTACCTTACTGGTAGCTGTATTATAGAACTCTTTGGAGCCTACCTCATCTTATAGTTGATATATATAATTCTTTCTCCCTGGACTGAAAGCCACTGGAGGGCAGGAACAACAATATTTCAGGGCCAGCTTGCCTCATTCCTTCCCTGATATGCCTCTTAATGTTAAAGACTTTTCCACAGCAGGTACTTGGGAGGAGTGACCGAGGATCTCGCTTGGGCTGCATCCTTCGGGTTCGTGTCTTGTCCTATCAGGAAGAGTGGGGCCCAGATTGAAGTCTTGGTTTTACTACTTACCAACTATATGACATAACACTCGGCTGGCAACTGACTTTAATTTCCTGAGCTGTATAGAGGAGATAGTAATGGCATCTTACTGTCAGATTTGTTGCAAGAATTTGAGGGGATGATGTATGTTAAGAACTTGGGACAGCATCTGGGAAGTGCTCAGGAATTGTTAGCTATTACTCTCAGACAAAAACTTGGACAAAACTTAAAAATTATGCTACTGTGAATTCTCTCTCTCTCTTTTTTTTAAAGATTTTATTCATTTATTTGACAGAGAGAAACACAGCTAGAGAGTGAACACAAGGAGGGGGAGTGAGAGAGGGAGAAGCAGGCTTCCAGCCAAGTAGGGAGCCCGATGTGGGGCTCCATGCCGGGGCTCGAGGCGGGGGCTCCATGCAGGGGCTCCATGTGGGGGCTCGATGCGGGGGCTTGATACAGGCCTCCATGTAGGCCTCCATGTGGGCCTCAGTCCCAGAACTCTGGGATCATGACCTGAGTTGAATGCAGATGCTTAAGGACTGGGCCACCCAGGCGCCCCAACTGCTGTGAATTCTTGAAACACGGAAGCCTCAGATAATGGTTGTCAATGGCAATCAACAATTTGAGTCACAGAACCACTTGACAGAGCAGCTCTTAGCCAGAGCCACTCAGAATCGTCCAGAGAGCTTCCTCAACATTCTAATAAGCCAGGGTTCTCGTGAGGCTGTGCCAAACCCTCACCTTCTGAACACTTATGTCTTTGTGGTAATGACCCTGGAGCAATGTTTCTGGAAAGGCAGTGCTGAGGGAGTCTGGGATCTAGAAGGCCCCTGGGAACCACAGGGCACCTGGCTGCTGCTGATGGGAGTCTCTTAAGACCGATTAATGATTTGCTGCTCATTTACAGAGGAATCTATTTCGGAGAGTGTTTTGAACTTATTTTTTTATATTCCATAAATTTCTTTTCAGATTCTTATTATGAGCAAGAGTTAAGTCACAAGATTCTTCTGTAAAAAAGTAATTTTAAAACTCTTTGTTCAGTGTATATTTAAAAATGGTTAAAATTGCAAATATTGTGTCATGTACAACTTACCATAATTTTTAAAAATGAATAATTGGGCATACCAAAACTCAAATATACTTTTAACGGGTACCTTCTATGGAATTATATCTCCCTAAAGCTGTTTTTAAACATCTCTATTCAAAAGAGGGGAAATTTTCCCATTTTCTATAGAAGGGAGCCCCAACAACTATCTTTGTTCTTTAGAAAAAGCTCATAACTAACTTCCTTTACGCATGTTTTCAGCCAAAGTCAAGTTTTGGCCTCCTGGGATTCAGGGATTTTCCTTAGAAAATACGACTTAGGTCCCCCAAGAAGAATAAAAAGAAAAAGGAAAAAGGGAAACTAAAAAATAAATATATATGTATAAGGTGTTTCTTTTCTGTCTAGCTCCGTGATCCTACCTTTCTCTTTAGGAAATAGTGAAGCAACCTGATTTTGCCATTATTCTCCAATATCCTTTCCCATCAATCTTGCTTTCTCTTCCAAAATAATAAGGCTGTTCCTTGGGATGCCCTTGGGGAGGACAGAGCATTTGCATCATCTCCCCACTCTGGCTACCCTTTCCTCAGTGGGATTGGATCTCATTGTCTACTTGCAACAAAGTCACACTAAGGTGTAAGGGGCTGATAGAGCTACAGTGGGTTAACGTTCCTAGAGATGGGTCCATTTGCAAAGTTTAGCTCATTAAGAAGGATGACTCTCTGGGGGCTGTATATATCCAAGGTCATGTTGGTCCAATGGGCTTTTCCATCCATCTCAAGTGCAACCACACTACACTGTGCCTGTGCCTGAGTCCATCCACATCCATCCTTCTCACACAGTGACAATCCTCTATTCCGAGCAGATGCCAATGAGATGAATGATGTGTCGGGTTTTGTTTTCAAACCCAGCCTGCATGGCCTGAAGATGGTCATTTAGAAAATCCCTTTCCCCTTTCGCTGAAGAAACAATAAAGCCAACTGCAAAGCATGTGTCCATGCCCTTCACTGTTTACAAAGCAGGGATAGGAGATTACAAGTCTTTAAAATTCATTCCACTCAGAAAACAAACAAACAAACAAAAAAACAACAAAAAAAGACAAAAAAAAAAAAAACGTGTATTTTAAAAGAGATTTGTCTACAGTCAACTGGTCAATGAATGGCAAATGGAGCTGGAGATGGAAACCTCTCCATTACTCGAGCCCTCAAATCACTACCTGGTCTTTATCTCCTTATCTTTATCTCCTTATCTGTCATGAAAAGGATTATATGACTCTCTCCAGGTCCCTCCTAGCTCTAGGTTGCAATTTTACTGCAGGGAAAGTCTCATCCGGATAGTGACAAATTAGCCAACATTGCCCCTCCTAAAGATGACTCAGGGTCATTCTACTTTTTTATCTGGGCTGGTGTGGCCAACCGTTCCTCTCCTGAGTACAGTATTAGATAAATAAATGCACAGGTTAGAATCATCATAGAAAAATATCAAATGAATGAGTCAAATATGCAGCGTGTAGTAATGTCACTTTACTAGGGCACATTCACAATGTCTGTATGGTAGCCATGACAGTCTGGAGGTTAGCTGAGAATGAGAGTTATGGCCAGCTATTTCTCCCAGCCTACCTGAACGGCCCCTTGGGTATCCTCCACTTGCATCAGAACAGGATCTGCATGTTCTGTTTTCAGCTTGAAAAAGTGGAGAGCTTTGGAATCAGCCCAGCCTTGTTCACCTTTAGGTCAGGAACCCTACTTGAAATAGCCCAGCTTTCCCCAGCCCATCACCTCATTTACTCATATTCATCTTTTGGGATTTTCCTCTGGTGTCCCCAACTCATCCTGTCTTCCCTAGGCTTCCCTCCAGCCCCAGCACAGCTCCCATTGCATCCTGTGCCTCCCTCTTTCTCCCTTGCCAGATGCTTACCACTATTACCCTCATTTTATGGAGGAGGAAAAGGAGGCACAGAGACAGTCTGGTGATCAGGATTTGAAATAGGAGTGGAAATTTACTTTTTTTTTTTTAATTTTAATTGTTTATTTGTTAGAGAGAGGTGAAAGGGAGAGAGAGAGGCAGGCTGAGGGAGAAGCAGGCTTCCCAGTGAGCAAAGAGTCCAACTCAGGACTGGATCCGAGTTGGGATCATGACCTAAGCCTAAACAAAAGCTTAACCAACTGAGCCACCCAGAAGCTCCAGGAGTCAAGATTTAGAGGTGGAAGCAAGACTACTGAGACTGTGAACTGTAAGAACTCCTTAAGGAAGCTCACCCAGGGTTGCAAGAAAGAGAAAGAAACTGTCTTCTTGCCTTTTCTCCACAACAAGACCCACTCTGCCCAAGGATCTAGAACTCAGGATCTTTGAAAAGCTTTAGTCCATCAGTTTAGAAATCATGCACAGACTATCTTTTATGTTGCACAACCCACGTTAACATGAAGATTAGGAAATCTGTTAATTCCACACTTTTTTTTGCATCATTCAGTGTTTTGAGATACTACCTTGGGCCCATGTATCATAAAAGACAGACCCACATGCTGCTCAGTTTTTTGCCTCCAGCTGCTAGTATTCCCAGAGATGTGAAGAGCAGCAGCCCCTAGGTGATGTTTGCCCAAACAAACTCCCATAAAATGTGGATTTGTAATGAAAAGAAATACTACACATCAACCTATATATGAAAGCAAAACTGTACCTGATCTATGGTCCTTCAGTATTAAATTAGCATGCATAACTTCTGTGTATGAAATCCTGAGGATAATTGGAAGTGAGAAATAAACTCCCTTTTTCCTGTCATGTCACCTTTGAATATGGACTTTGCTACTTGCAAATTGTGTAATCTATGCTAGTTACTTAAACTTTCTGAGCCTCGGTTTTCTTACATATACACTGGGAATAAGCAGTTTCTGCTCCTGGGTTGGGGGAATTAAATGAGTAAATACATATCAACTGTATACGACAGTGCCTATCAAACAGTGCTAGTGTTACATCACTTCTTAAATATACATTTATTTAGTACCTTAGTGTCTTCCCAGGACAGGTCTACTTAAGCCTTAGGGATACATAGATAAATTCTTTTCTTATTAAGCCCTCTACCTTGTTTAAAATTTTTTTCCAGCTGTATTACAAAGTAAATAATGCTGTCAGATAACAGGAATTAGAAGGAGATAAGATAAATAAGACCAAGGGAGGGAGAAGAGGGGCCACTGTGAAGGCAGGAAAACTCCTTTGCTGAAGGGTCACATACTTGCTTAGGGTGGGCCACCTTTCTGCCTCTGGACTTCCCTGCCGCCAACAGGAAGCTGCAAAGTTGAACAAGAGAAGATTTCCGACCTCAGGGAGCTCGGAGGCCAGTTGAGGAAACAGATGTGTAAACAAACAATTACAGTGCAATGTGATGAATGCAAAAAATGGAAGTTCTCTGGCCGGTTTTGCAGAGGAAGTGATATTTGAGCCTGGTTTGAAAGGCTCGAAAGGGTTGTAGAGAATAACCAGGAAAGGGAACAGCACAGATCAAGGTTTGGAGCCTTGAAGAGCCTTGGAAAATGTGGTCATGTTTGCTAGCGTCCCATCAGAGAAGTTGTAGAAGGCATACAGGTGTGCAATAAACTTCTTTTTTTCTAGTGGAATAATGATAGGGTTCATGATTAGTGTTCCGTGGCAGCAAGGACAATAAACATAGCTTCAAAGAAATCCGAAGGAACTTAAGATTAGGCAGAATGCCAAGAAAGAAAGGGAAAAAAGGAAGCTTGAACTCCACCTCTGTTACTATTTGCCCATTACAATCTGGATTTCCTTGGGAACCTTTTGGGAAAGGAGAGAACTCTATGCTCAGATACAAATATTGAGTAATTCACAGTTACGTAAAAATAGCATCTGAAACAGTTAATTAGCAAAATCTTGAAACAGTTTCAGGTCCTTAGAAATTATAAAATCCCATGCTCTATTTTAACTAAAAAGAAGTAGAAGTTATTTTTTCAAAAAATCTGGATAGTGGTAAAGTCGGGATGAGACCAGAGTGTTTCCTCCTTTCATTTTGAGTCTTTTCCGACTTGACCACATGGACTATCCCAATTCAGTGGCAGTATTTTGAGATCTGATATACTACTGTATTTTTCAAAAATGAGGGAGTGACACAGGACAGAAAACAGGAGAGAGTAGTTTAAAATCGGAGAAACTGATTCGACTGCAATGGTCAGATATCTGCTACAATATGTGAGAGGCTGTTATTAAGTACATGAAGAATTCCATAGAGGGGTCGTGTATTTGAATGTAGAGGAAACGTTGTCTGCATTACAATTATTTTTTCAAAATTCTTCCAACTTGGCATAAATATATCCTCGTATCTATAGTTACCCAATTTGAAAATAACTTCTTTTCAATAAAGAACAAGTGACTGAAACTCGATAGAAGTTTTATTTTTGCCCCCACTGTTATTGCCCCCACTGGCTAACTTGTCTTCCCAGAAAACCTTTATCTTCTTGGCCGATGGATGATCTTTTCGCAGTGAATTCCAGCACCTCATCGTGGGCTGTTAACGTCCGGCTCCAACTCAAGTGGCTCATCATCTCTGAACATATGCTTAAGGGCACTAAGACAGTTTCAGATTCAAAGAAACTCTTAGTTGAAATTTTTGGGTAAAGCAAAGATAAATAACTACTCCCCTCATTGTACCCTTTAGGCAGCTCTGTTTACATATCTTGGACTGTATTGTTTTGTTTTAAAAGAGATCACCTGCTTCTTTTTAAAGGCATCCTGGATTTTCCTGGCGTGAATGATTTGCATGGACTCCTATTCGCTCTGGTGGGGTGGCCAGTGATCTAGATTCTCCAGCACCCGGGACGGGTATCTTCAGCAATTCCCGCCCTCCTTCTCAGTCTTTTGGGGTGTTTTTTCTCCACCCCCTCCCTGAGATAGCTATGACACACTGCTCCTTACCTGTCTAAAGCCTCCACTTTTGCTCTCAGTCTACCAAATATGTCTACCACTCTGCATCATTATTAGCAGTACTACCGTATACTATTGCACAGTTTTAGAAGGACCCTTTTGGATCCCCAAGACAAAGATTGTGACCAAGACACACACAAAAAGAAGGCAAGGGTGAGAAGACTGACCATTCACACAGGTATTATCTGGCATTCCCATTCCCCCAAGACCCTTTGTCCAGCCAGACATTGTCCCATTGTCCCTGTTCTGCAAGAGGAGCTCTCATTGCGTCCCCTTCTTTCCATCCCCATCAAAATGCCTGTAGTTTACCTCAGTCATTTGGGAGGCTTTTATGGTAAGGAGGTTAAAGCTTAGCTTCCAATCGAGTTTCTACCCACAGACCAAATGGCTCAGCCTCTCTGAATCTCAGTGGTCTCGTGTGTAATTTGGGTTCATACGTGTTTCCCCTTTACAATGAACATGCATTTGTTTATCATCTGTGCAATTAAAAACCTTTGAAACAAACACGAGTGAAGTATCATTTGGTGACATGACATGTATAAAACAGCTGGTAGAGAATAGGCCCCTAATGTTTGCTCCCCTTTCCTGAGCAGTTGGATTACCTAAGTAGCAAGACTGATACATTTCATGACATTTGTCGTAAAAAGACATCCACAGCTTTGTGACTTCCGTGAGAAATAAACTCATGGGCATTCCCTTCTATCCTGCCCTCTCTGGTGTGACGGGTGGGTGCTGAGGGAACCATGGGCTTCCCTGCATGTGGCAAGGCACCGGGAAAGAGCTGACCTCTGGCAAAACAGCAAGGAGGGGATGTTTGCCTTGTCCTTTCATTTCCCTCTCTGCACACTTTCTCAGATTTGGGTTTTTCCTCACCACTTCCCTCCATCCACTTTTCTAGATCCTGTATTTTAGCATTCCCCTCTCAAACTTACCATTATAAGCTTGTTTGTTTTTAAGGCTAACAATTCCATTGTAACAAATACTTTTTTATATAGCGAATGGTGATAGTTACAGAGCTTTAAGACTCATTCTCCTTCAGGAGGATATATTCCCATACTTGAGGAATATACAGATAGCTTTTATTTATCACAGATAATTATGTTGGTTTCTCCCTGCTAGGATGGCAATCAGGAAGCTATGCTCTGCTATGTCCCAGGGCCAGGAATCTTACTGATTCTTCCCATGGCATTCTGACTTCCATTAAACAAGGCCACCCATCTTGCACAGAACACAGAAGTACATAAACACACAAGTGAGCACTCACACACACACATGCATACAAATGTATACACACACACACACTAACCCCAATGTAAGATGTCCTCCTTTCTCTAGTTTGAAAGATATATTCACCAAAGTAGAAAAGTTGGAGAAGGGAATGTATTGCTTCCATTTGGTTGGTACTTTTTAATGATTTTCAGTTGGACCTTACCTTTGCCTTATAACACGGTATCTAAGCTTTATAGATATAATTATTTTATAAACAATCCTATCCAGATCCAAGAAGGGTTAATGCAGTTTCTAAATGTGGAAGAATTGGCCCCAAATCAGTGGACCATCTAAATCTAAATGCCATCCAAGATGGCAGCCACTAGCCATATGTTGACACTGACCCCTTGTCTGGGTTAAAATGCAGTATAAAACACACATTCTAGGGCACCTGGATGGCTCAGTCATTAAGCCTCTGCCTTCAGCTCAGGCCATGATCCCAGGGTCCTGGATCAAGCCCGGTATCAGCCTCCCTGCCCAGTGGGAAGCCTGCTTCTCCTTCTCCAACTCCCCATGCTTGTGTTCCCTCTCTGTGTTTCTCTCTGTCAAAAAATAAATAAAATATTTTTAAAAAATTAAATAAAACACACACTCTAAGTATCAAATGCACAGTGGGTTTTGAAGATGTGGCATAAAAAAGATATGTAAAGTTATAATTTTATTTTAATTACATATCAAAATGATAATATTTAGGATATGCCAGGTAAAATTATATTATAAAATTGACTTACAGCTGTTTTTTTCCTTCTTAATGCATATGTGACTTATACGTGTAGTCGCATCATATATCAGTAAGTCTAGAAGTTAATTCAGTTTGAAAAAGGAATGTTTTTTTTTTTTTAATAAAGATTTTTATTTATTTGACAGAGAGAAACACAGCCAGAGAGGGAACACAAGCAGGGGGAGTGAGAGAGGGAGAAGCAGGCTTCCCGCCGAGCAGGGAGCCCGAAGTGGGGCTCGATCCCGGGTCTCCAGGATCATGACCTGAGCCGAAGGCAGTTGCTTAACCAACTGAGACACCCAGGCGCCCCAAGGAATGTTTTCTTATTCTAGAGTATATGGGACTAGCTGAGCAGAGATCTCCAACAGCTATGTATCACCTGACATATCATATATTTACTTACCCATTTGTTTATCATCTCTCTCTCTCTTCTGCCACTAGAAAACAAAGTTCATATAAATAAAAGTGTACAGGTTATAAACCCAGTGTGTGAAATAACTGAAAATTCAAAATCCTTTTGCCCTCCTCCATCATGAGTTAAGCTTTGTAGGAAGGACTTTTTTTGCTTTGGCTCCTTGAGAACTGTGGGTTTTGAGCACATGGAAGTGTGCCTTGAGGCAGCTGCATGAAGGGTGCCGTGTGGGGGTCTGACTACTGTTCCTTTTTGGAAAGCCTACCACCTTTCACAGAGTGTCTGGGAAATTTGGGAAGAACCTCCTTTGGAGATTAGGATGTGTCTTTGATTTATGGCTTCCCTACTGTCCCCTTCTTTTCCTTCTTCCTTCCTGGTGCTTAAATCGAAAATCACCAAGTTATTCTTGACTCTTTTTCTCTCACTATGTACTTCTAATTCATTGCAAATGCTATTAGATCTTTCTTCAAAATATTCCAAACTCTGTCCCTTCTTCCCACTCAGCCACCACCATCTTGGCTCAAGTCATCATCATCTATGTAAACAGAAGTCATATCATGATGTTCCTCTCTTTAACACCCAATGTCTCCATTTGAAGCCAATTTTCAAAGCAGAAGTCATACTTTTTAGTTTTAAAAGTACAAGCCAAAGCTCTTTCAGTGACTTAAAGGTTTATCTTACTCCCATCCCCCAAATGTGCAAACTTCAATCCCAAATCCTCTCCCGCTGGCTCATTCTAATTAAGTCTTACAGGTCTCCAAGTTGTTCCTTACACACCACGCACTCTTGGCTCAGAGACTTTGCACTTCCTGTTCCTGTTGTTTGGTATGTTCTCCCTCTAAATCTTTGCATGGTTTGTTTCTTCACTTTCTAGTGTCTGTTTGAATGCCCTTTCTTCTCATTCTCCTTTTCCTCCTCCTCCTTCTTTTCTTACTCTTTCTTCTTCTCCTTCTTTTCCTTCTCCCTCTTCCTCCTCCTCCTCCTTCTTTTTGCCCTATCTTCTTTCACCACCTTTTCTTCTTATCTAATTAATTTTTATCCGTTGATCTTATCAGCACCTTACATATTATATATCTACCTGTTCATTTGTTTACCATCTCTTACAGTTAAAACTTTAGCTCTAGGATAGTGAGGATTTTGCATTGTTCATTGTTGTATCTCCAGTGCCTTATGTCTTAGGTGTTCAATAGATATTTGTTGAAAGAATCCATGAAAAATAAATACTTCAAAGTTCTGTAAATAACTCCCAAATTTCAAATTTCAAACATTCATACCTATATTAGCTAAGTACACTAGAAGTTTCCCCAGAAGTCTGGAGAACAACTCATTCCTTTTAATGTTCTCCCCTTCATTGATGATTTGATAGATTATTTCACAGAGAAACAATATTTATGATGGTGTTTCAGGTTACAATTCATATATAAATATAAATATAAGTATAAAAA
This sequence comes from Spilogale gracilis, assembly GCA_004023965.1. Lineage (NCBI taxonomy): Eukaryota > Metazoa > Chordata > Mammalia > Carnivora > Mephitidae > Spilogale > Spilogale gracilis. The sequence goes on along the minus strand of PITA01000690.1, from coordinate 169,430 downwards.
GTTGTATGTTAAAGTCACATTTATATGTTGGATCTCTGTGGGTTAGTTAGAAAATATAACACAGCTTGAACTTTTCAGCCTTAACTCATCTTGTTAACTGAACCTGGAGTACCCCTATCCATTCTTCAAGGAAACATGTAAAGTACCACATTCTCCATGAAATCCTCTTTGACTCTCAATTAAATAGTACATTTTCTATGTTGTGAAGCCCAAGATATTTTTTCAAACACATGTTGCCTATGGGACTTAGCCTTGTTTTGCCCTGAAATAGAGGTATTAAGGCATGGCCTATTATTTTCTATTTCTATCTTTGCAGTTAGTTTAAAAGCATCTCAATAAGGTTCTCTCTTATTCATCTTTATTCCCTGCACTTATTTGAACAATCCTTTGAACATATAGGCTCTCAATTACATTTGTTGTATAGAATTTAGGTATAACAGTATTTTTAGAGAAAAAAACTTCATCGGTTTTTCAAACCCCTTTGAAGCCAATTTTCAAAGCAGAAATCATTTCTAAGTTAGAATCTGTACCGTCTAACCTGACTGTGTCTGGTGTCAAGTTGATCCTGTCAATTTAAAGTTCCCACTGGAGGGAGATAAGTACTTTCTCCACCTCTACTCTCAACATCTCTTTTGAGGGCTTAACACCTCTAGCCATAGAGCCTCCTTAACCAGTCTGTTTTCTTTCTTTTCGAAGATGTGGTTAGTGAGACTGCTATACAACACACAGCCTCACAGTGTCTAGGGCTGAGCTAAGATGTGTGTTAACATAGAGGAGTTTTATTTTTTATAAAGATTTTATTTATTTGACAGAGAGAAACACAGCTAGAGAGGAAACACAAGCAGAGGGACTGAGAGAGGGAGAAGCAGGCTTCCCGCCGAGCAGGGAGCCCGATGTGGGACTCGATCCCGGGTCTCCGGGATCATGACCTGAGCCGAAGGCAGTCATTCAACCAACTGAGCCACCCAGGAGCCCCCATGGAGGAGTTTTCAAATTGCCTTCCTTTCTTACCCATCCCCACCTTATCCAGTACAATAAAGTAGAATTTTTTTTAATCCTATGGGCGGGGGGGGAGGGGGAAATAGCTCTTGAAAAGAACCTACTTCTTTATTTTTGTTATTTAGAAGAAGTGAGGGGAAAAGGTAACTGTCTTCCCATCAAGGTCTTCATTTGTTAAAATCGTTTTGCAGATAGAAAATTTAAGGATTTTGTAAAGTACCTTCCCAGAATTGCTTTTGCTTAAGAGAAAGTAAAAATGATTCCCAGCCACCTCTTATCATCTTACCCATCATTCAGGCTTTCTAATTTCACCTCATCACCACCTTGAAATGAACCAAGCTTATATGAATGGCATGTCATTGGTTTAACAGGAAAAAAGCCCTTATAGATAGAATTTTAAAACTTGTTTGGATAAATGCTGGAAGAGTACACAGAGGTCTTTCAGCTTAGCTGGCATCAATTTATAGGACAAGTAATGAATCTAATTGTTATGCTAGCTTCCACGTCAGCAAAATAACAGATGTACAGTATAATAGAGGAGAAAAAAGTTGCTTTGGGAGTGTTAGAGCAGGTGCTACATTAAAAAAAAAATTCACATGGAACTTTCTCAAGTGCATTTGGAAACAGTTGGAAATTAGCCAGGAGGAACGTTCTCCTTCAATCCCTTGGACATCCAGTTGTGGGCTGGGATTAAGCCCCTGAACAGCTGAGTCAGGAGGACACTGACACCTTGTCACTTCTTCAAGCTCTTTATTCCTCCTTCACCCTCCAACAAAGGGACCAGAGATTACCCTCCCCCAACTAGACACACATACACACACAGAAGTCCAGCTGCCAGATATGGTTTTCAGAGAACAGTAGACAGCGTTGAGGCCAGGCAAGTTACCATGGTTCTTTGGCTATTATTACGTCCAGCACATGAGGGAATGGAAATAAATGTGCACATGTTCTAAAAGGCCCTTTGGAAAAGATCAGTGGGGCTGCGTGGAGGACACAATGGCAGGCTTTGTCGCAGAGAAAGGATTTGGTCTGGCAGGCAGCGGCAGTCCTGCTGGACACAGGGATTGTCTGCAAGTGCAGTGGGGGGAAACTATGTTCAGGTTTACAGAACATCCTCATTAGGAAAAGCAGGGCATTTAGCATAATTAAAAGTCATCCTGAAGACATCAGGTAAGAGCCTGCTGTTTTTAATTAATTGCTTCCGTGATCCCAGGATTTTTAAAGGGGTGCCACTCATAGAGATTTAGAATTACTCCAGAAACACCAATCATTCCAATGGGGGCAGAACAGAGAGTATGTGAAAGTTTGGTAAGTGCAAAAGAGGAAAGAGAGAAGGAAAAGTATAGGAGAGTGAGAAAGAGTTGAAAAATTGTGAACACTCACCCATCTATAATGTGCTGAAATAATCCTGTTCTCTTTTCATGCTCTGTGCCTCAACATCTTCACGTCCAAAGTACAACTCCCCACTGACCTGCATCGTGCCTTGATATATAAATTATCTGGGGGGCGCCTGGGTGGCTCAGTTGGTTGGGCGACTGCCTTCGGCTCAGGTCATGATCCCGGAGACCCGGGATCGAGTCCCAGGAAGCCTGCTTCTCCCTCCCTCACTCCCCCTGCTTGTGTTTCCTCTCTGGCTGTGTTTCTCTCTGTCAAATAAATAAAATCTTAAATAAATAAATAAATAAATAAATAAATAAATAATCTGGGGAAAAAATTCTCAGAGTCAAGGTTAACAGAAAACAGCTGGAAAATAAACCAGTGAGCCATATGTCATCGATTTCTCTAAGTAGATAGTTTTGTATTGTTTTGTTTTGAACTCTATTTTGAAGAGTCAGTACATCCAGAACAAACAGGGTGAAACAAGGACTTTTACATGGTCTCCATGCTCATGGAAATAAGTATGGTGGAGACTCTATAACTATATTAGTAAGTAAAGAGGAGACGCCTGGACAGCACAATCAATCTGACCTAATTTTTTTTTCTCCTCAATTGTAAAATCCCCAACCTAAATTATCTAAGTGATTCTTACCATACTGCTTTCCTTGTGCATAATTTTCATCTCCATAGAGAAATGCCTACTTTTTTTTTTTTGAGATTTTATTTATTTATTTTGAGAGATAGGGAAAGAGTGTTAGAGAGAGAGTGAGAGCACAAGCCAGTGGGGGAAGGGCAGAAGGAGAAGCAGACTCCTTGCTAAGCAGGGAGCCCAAGGGGAGACACCATCCCAGGACCCTGAGATCATGACCTGAGCTGAAGGCAGAGGCTTAAGGGACTGAGTCACCCAGGTGCCTGAGAAATGGTTACATTTTAAAGAATATTTTTATTTAGACTTCATAAACTGTAAAGTACACTGTATGATGCAGCACTGGCACCTGAAAGAATTTGATTAGACTATAGGTTAGAGAGAAAAAAATATCACTGATTCATTGCCTAAATCAATTTTTTTAATTATATATTTCTTCTGATTTTCTCCCCATTTTGTGTTGTAAAAACTTGTATTCTACATTTCTCAAGAAAGCAAATATCTCTGCATGACAGTGTTTTGAACTTTTCATGCAAGATGCCTGAAAATTATACCTCCCTGTTTTTGGAAGCCACAGAGTTTTCACCAAGTCACCTCTTTGTGGTGTGGAGAGGGAGGGTGTGTGCACGTGTGTGCACGTGCACTGCATGTGAGGGGGGTTGTGGTGTGTGTGTGTCTGTGTGTGTGTAGCCAGGCTCGGGGACTTGCGGCCCTGCGACCATAGGCTGGTTCAGGACCAAGGTTGACACTGTACTTGACACAGACTCTCTGTTCTATTCGGACTTGCTGAATCTGATGGATTTTGTGACAGGTTATAGAGAGTAAGAACTGGCAGTTGATGGAGTGATGAGGAAACCCAGAGAAAACTGCAGCAAAGTCGATCAGGCAGGAATCATGAGGCAATCGAGATCATGACAGAGAGTGGAGTAGAGAGAAAGTACGGCTCGCTGACTGACACTGAGCTCAGTTACTGGAACATGAAACCACTGTCAGAGCCAATAGTTACTTTCAACAAATGATCAAATAATTGAGTCGGTAGAGAAACGTTAAATCCTCTGTAAGAATAGTCAACTTGTAAATCCCCTTACTGTGCATCAGACATTGTTCTCTGTTCTCTATATCTAACCTTATCAACCCTAAGGTGTGGGTTCTAGTATCATCCCGATCTTAAAAATGGGAAAACAGAGGAGCAAAGCTGTTAAGTGACTTGCCAAAGATTCAAATCCAGTAGGGCTGGTTCCATGGCAGAGATACTGTTGTTGTTTTTTTTAAACAAGAAGTATACATTTGGTCTTCACACTGGTTCTAGCATAGGGCTCTGAAACCCCTTGGAATTTCTTAAGTGGTAAGAATGATAAAGATGTCTTGATATTCATAACAAACCCCTTTCCACCACACTTGGGTTTATGTTAATGAAGTAACTCTATATGTATGCATACATATATATCTACATACATGTATGTGTATCTGCATATATTGACTACCTATATAAATACACATATGATCAATCCAGTGTCTATACCAGTGTTCACATAGTCCATAACCATTCCAGAGAAACAGAAAGTTAATAAGTGGTTTCCAGGGATGGGGATGGAGAAGAATGTGGAGTGACTACTAATTGGTATGGGATTTCTTTGTAGGTGAAGAAAATATTTTCAATTAATAGTGATAATGATCTTGCAATTCTGTAAATAGACTAAAATCTACTGAATTGTACACTTTAAAATATGTGAGCTTCATGTATCTAAATTATATATGAACAAATTACTATTTTAAAAAATCATGCTATGCAACTCTATGTCCTATCTCTGCGAATTATAAGTCATATTAGAGAAAGGAGAACATTTTGAGAGGTCATCTACCTGCCTTCAGGCAATAAACTGCTCAATTTCTGGCAGAATTCTATAATCCCATCAACTTTTAGAATAATGTCAAACAAGATATATCTTTTATCCTAGTCAGTCTTAGTGAAATGGTCACAAGCAAAATGGTCACCTCGTTATTTGTGTAAAAGGAAGAAAATGATTCTGCTCAAGTTAACTCCCCTAAAAAAATTCTTTCTAGATTAACAGCATATATATAATATATGTAATATAATATATAGTATATGTATATGTATAACATACGTGTATATATACATTACATATATAACATACATATATATATTTATGTATGTATATATAATAGCCCCTCCATGTAAGGTTACAAGCTATGAGCTCTAAAGTTAACTTGAACAATGTATCTCCAAAGAAAAGAGGGAAAATATTAAATATATTAACTAATGGTTCATTTTGTAATCCCCCATCTGTTCTTCATCAGATGGAAGGACATAGCTGGAATTGCAGGAGAAATTTAAAAGCATAATGCCTGGAGAACTGGTCAAATGATTTCTTAGTGTAATCTTGTTCCAGGCACCAGAAACACATCACAGGCCTTTGGTCACATCACCCTTTAATGGATAGTATGTCACCCACTAGCTTGTTACAGGATTCATCTATTACTTGCACAGAATTTTCTATCATATGTTTATATTAAAACAACAAAAAAGTATCAAAGGCGGGACACCCGGGTGGCTCAGTCGGTTAAGCATCCAATTCTTGATTTTAGCTCAAGTCATGATCTAAGGGTTGTGGAATTGAGCCTCAAGTTGGGCTTTGCACTCAGTGGGGAGTCTGCTTGGGATTCTCTCTCTCTCTCTCTCTCTCTCTCCCTGCCCCTCCCCTATCCCCCTTTCTCTTCTCTCTCTCTCTCTGGAATAAATAAGTAAATCTTAAAAAAAAAAAAGAAAGAAAGAAAGAAAGAAAGAAAGAAAGAAAGAAAGAAAGAAAGAAAGAAAGAAAGAAAGAAAGAAAGAAAGGGAAAGGAAAGGAAAGGAAAGAAAAGAAAAGAAAAGAAAAGAAAAGAAAAGAAAAGAAAAGAAAAGAAAAGAAAAGAAGAAAAAGATGGGGCACCTGGGTGGCTCAGTTGGTTAAGCGACTGCCTTTGGCTCAGGTCATGATCCTGGAGACCTGTGATCAAGCCCCACATTGGGCTCCCTGCTCGGCAGGAAGCCTGCCTCTCCCTCTCTCACTCCCCCTGCTTGTGTTCCCTCTCTTGCTGTGTTTCTCTTTGTCAAAAAAAATAAATAAAATCATTTAAAAAAAAATAAAAAGAAGAAGAATATCAAAGGAAATAGTTTTTCAAAAGAAAAATCACATAAAATTTCACCACCAAACTAATCTCATTTTTTTTGTTCTAGTGTGGTTTTTCTTAACACACATATTTTGCATGGTTGTAATCACAGTGAACATGTCCTTTCATATTCCTTCTTTCTCTTTTGATTAGCAAAATATCATGACTGCTTTGCCAGGATTCCATAATTACCTCAATTTTTTGTTGTATCAAAGCACTATGCATTACTAAACCAATTCCCTGATATTGAATACTTAGGTTATTTGCTAACAATTGATTGCTGCTGCACTATGAATAATACAGCCAGGAACATCCTAGTTCATGGATTTTTTTTTTCCCCTATTGAGTTATTTGTTTTAGAATAATTTCTAAATTGTTTTTGAATGAATTTCCAGAATTGGAATCAATTGGGTCAAAGGGAAAGAACAGTTTTATAGTGATTCTCATGTATTACCACCGTTATCCTAAACAATTATACCTACTCAACATGCCTCCAACAGCTTATGAGAATCTTGTAGTTTTGTACCATCTTTTCTCAGATGAAGCTCCCATTCTGAATTCTATTTTTGTGATCAAATATGACCAAAATAATATGATTTAGTATAATGGACCCTTGCTGTGATATTTTGTCTTACAGCAAGATTAAGGAATTATCTCCAAGCAAAAGCAAATGTCCCGGGAAGTTCACCGTAACAATATCTTAGATTAATGACTGACCAGTCAGGAATGAGGCATTCTGTAGGACTGGTCTTGGGAATTTTTGTAGAAATAATGACTAATGGGGACATACAGCTGGCTCAGTTGGAAAAGCATGTGATTCTTGATCTCAGGGTTGTGAGCTCAAACCCCATATTGCATTAGAGATTACTTAAAAATAAGTTAATTAATCTAAAAAAAAGAAATAAAGACTTCTGCTAAGTTCAAAGAAATGAGAAGGCAAGACTCAGAACCCTGGGGGACAGCATTTATTTAGTTATGCAATCATTCAACACACATTTAGTGAAAACTTATTATTTCGTTTGATTGTTAATAGCAAATAAGTCCCCCCAGAGAGGCATTTAAAGGCTAGTGGGAACCCTGGGGAGGATGCAAAGAACTACGAGGGACATGGGAAAGATAGGACCGAAGCTGCTATTGTCTCCTCCACTGCAACGTTCGTACTGGATTGAACCTGCCTACCTCTCCAATTTCAAGAGAATTCCCAAATTTTAGCTGTGCATAGGGTCAGTCAGAATATACCAGTCATTTCCCAGGCTTCCCTGTAGATGAGATGGAACTCTGTGACTAATTCATGGCCAGTGATATATAGAGAAATGTTGAGTGACAACTTCAATAAAATTTATTTTAAAACAGTTAATGCACATATTACACCCCTTTTGTCCTCCAACTTCCATTTTGCTACCTGTAATCAGTTGTGAAGGTTGGTGCTCTAGCCAACATCTTGGACTTTGAGCAAAGGACCCACAGTCAGAGCAGTAAGCTGGAAGAAACTGTGTCTACAAGACTTTTTGTAACTTATTCTATAAAACAGAATGAACGGACTACCTCCAGTATTCTTTTACACAAAGGACAACAACTGCAACAATGACTTCTTTTTATGTCATTGGTAATTGGGGTTCTTTAGTCACATACACTCAACCTCCAGTGATATAGGAGGCTTCTATAAACTAGGTCTTGAAGTCTGATAAAGAATGTGCCAGATACAGAATGTGGACATAAGATTCCAGGTATATATAGTCATAAATGGAAGAAGGAAGGAGATCCAAAAGGGCAAAGCACTTGCTTGGCAAGAAATGGCATGAGATTTATTAAGACCAATACAGAATATGTATTTTAACATCAGATCTTCAGGGATCTTGGTAATACGTATATTAATTACCTGTGGCTAAATAATAATATTACCCCAAACTTAGAAGCTTAAACTATAGTAAATATTTGTTATCTTATTCAGTTTCTGAGGGTCAAAAATCTGGCTGATTTGGGCTCAGAATCTCTCAGAGGTTACCATTAAAATGATCAGCATGCAGTCATCTGAAGGCTGTGTGGGCTCAAAGTTGACTTCCAAAATGGCCCATTCACATGCCTTGTTGTTAGCAGGTAGCCTCATTTATTCACCATGAGACCTCTTTCATAAGACTGCTTGACTATCCATACAATATGGCACCAGCTTCCCCCAGAGTGAGTGAAGCCATAATTTTCTTTTGTGACTTAGTCTCAGAAACCATCACTTTTTCAATATTCTATGGTTTACACTATATGTTATTGTTTAGTTCTGTTCCATAAGAGAAGGGACTACAAGAGTATGAATACCAGTAGATGAGAATTACTGGGGGCCATCTTATCTTAGTATACTTGAAGAACAAGACCAGCCAAAAAAGTCCAGTAGTTGCAGTAGTTGGTTAAGGATGAATGTCTTTCTTCTGAGCATGAAAGTATCTTTCTGTGGATTTAAAGGTATAGAATAGAATCAAGTGAACTAGAATAAACTTTGTAAAATTTTAGCACTACTACTCTGCTTACCTGTAATTGACTTTTCTTCTCCTCTATGACTCTCAGTCCCTGGAGACCCCATTCAGGATGAAGTTTCCTGAAGGATCATTTAGTAATTAAAACAAAAAATGCTGGTTATCTTACCCATGTATTTTATTAAAAGCATCTCTCTGAATGTCTTAGGTATACAAATCTTTTTGAACCATTTCTTTTCAGGGTAGATAGAATTCAGTTCAGTTCTTATCAACATCTGTTATGCACCAACTATATGCAAGGAGTCACAGTCCTCTCAACAAGTTAAGAGTCCAAAGTTGGAGTCATACAGATATGAATAATATTCCGCAGAATGGGCCAAGTACAATAATACAAAACTGCCCTAGAGTCCAAGTGGTCTTTGTCATTCTTTCAAGCCTGCGCACAGCACTGGCCACATAGGTTTCAAAAATCACTAGTCGAAGATTTTAATCAATCAGTTGTTGAGTGATTAAAACTTCAGGATTTTCAGGGTTGGTTGATTGGTTTGTTCCTCAAAGGACAGCTTAAAGTTGTTAAATTAATCAAACAAGGAGGCACTTAGACTAGTTCTAATGCCTTAGCCACCTAGGTAAGCAAACCAGGACTGTAGCCTGTAACTACTTGAGGGTTAAGAAATCAAAACCTAAGGAAAACCAGTCACAAACCACAAAGTAGGCTTTCCCAGCTAAAGCAACAGCTTAACCAAATAATTTCCCTTGCTTTGCTTCCTTGCCTTCTCTATAAAACTCATACTCCTAGCTCCTATTAGTAGAGTACTCCTAACCAGTTCCGGTTCAAAGTTGCCCAATTTAAATCAATGTGCGCTCAAATAAACTCTAAAAATTTTTAATATGCCTCAGTTTATCTTTTAACAAAGTAAAGCCCTGCTAGTACTCTGTGAAATATTAATGGGTGTTCTGCAGAACAAAGCAAAAATAAACCTCAGCATTAGCAATGTTCCCTCTCAAATTACTCTGGAACATGTATGAGAGGAATAGCAAACACAGGTGTAGCTATCTTTTTTGTGTGTGTTAATTATTTCCTTTAAAAGCAGTTGGCAAGAATGTCAAGTAGTCACTGGTGGGATGATGGAACACAGACCATGTGATGCGAGGTCCACCATTGATCCACAGGTGACAGAAGCTGGTGCCACACTCTGCCTTCTATTACTATCACTAGTCTATGGCTGTATCTCATTTTATAATTTCAGCATGTATTTATAACAGTTTTCAACATCAATAAGATATTTGTATATAAATCAGATGTTGATAATTTCTAAATTGAATTGACTTTTTCTTCAGACCCTTTTAATGATTTCTGTTAATCCAGTTCTATTTCTCATGAGCTTCAGGTGCTGTTCTATCACTATAGTCTATGTTTAAAAGTATCATATTGCCAAATAAATTTGGGAAATTTAGACCCAAACATGCAAGAACATTTGTGCACTTAGAGAATCCAACAAGTGTGGGTTCTAATCCAAACTCCATCACTCACTACTGGTAAAATGAGATAATCTAATTAACTATAACCAGCTGTATTTGTCATTCATCATATCCTAGGCACTCACAGGAGCAGAGACAGAAAGCAGAGAGCACTGCTCTTGGGTAATTGCAGTCCAGAGGCAGCATTCTTTTCTTGTGACAGTAAAATGAAACAACTGTTTTCTAGAATTATAGAACTCCAGAACAGAAAAGATGATAGAGCTCTTAAAGGAGAGGATTTAAAGTTCCCCCATCAGTACCTGAACATCAGATAGTGTATTGTGTTGCGTATTCAAGAAACAGGGATAAAGTTATGAATTTAGGATAGATAACATGCCTCATACGAAAGAGGTGCCTATCCCTACTCTATTGACATTGGTCTTGGCCACGTGCTTTGTTTGGCCATTGGCATGAGAGGGGACATTGCATGTGCCCGGGCAAGCAGAAACTTTAACAGTCATGATGCGGTTTTGCCAACTCCCTATTCTTTTCCCTCTGCCACAATGTACTGCAGGGCACAGCTCCTGGAGGGGACAGCTCTCTCTGCATGGAACCAAAGGGATACTTGAAGTAGACACGCATCTAATCCATCTTCTCACATGTTAAGAACATAAAAATCAAACTGTTTATTCTTTGTTCTTGTAAGCCATAAAGATTTTATAGTTATCCATTACTAGACCAAAGCTGGATAATTTAGAACACAAAACCAAAAAGGATAAGTGATTTGCTCAGATTTGTAAAATGTAAATATCTACACAACATATTTTACTGAGGTATTTAGAACATCCCCAAAATCAATTTACTAGATGGCTATAGATTTTCCCAATTAATTTTTCCTTATTTGCTGAGGGCAATTGACAGACACTAATAGGCCATGAAACTTTCATTCACTGTGGTTGTTACTGAACATAATGACCAGGAGCCATCCCTCCTGATGTGAACTAGATGGTGTGGAGTTAGGGATTGAGTGGGGTTTGTCCTTTTTCATCTGTTCTTGTTGGCCTGGTCATCTTCAAGTGCCTGTTATCTGAGCTGAGATAGGATTCTAGCAACAGCTCCATTGTACGGTCTTATCTTAGGAGCATATGGGCTCTTTCACACTTGGTTTCCACACTTGATTTTATTTGCCTTTAAAAGTGATGGCAAATTCTGTCAACACTTTACACCTGTTTTGTGTCCTCTTCCAGGAGTTTCAAGAAGCTTATTCTACTTTGGGACTACTTCATGTCACTGTTTCACTTAGTCCTATAGGCACTTCCAGCCAGAAGTACCATCAAAATATATGTCTTCAATAAATCGGAAGTTAAATTATAATAAACTCTAAGTTAAACTAATAAATTGAAGTTAAAACTAGAACCTTCCATCTATGGATTATGCTATCCTTTGGACCCTTATATGCCATTTAAACTATATGGCATCGATTTTCTATGTCCAACTCACTATCTGTTCTGTATTCACTTTTAGGTAATTCTTGGTCTTGCCATCATATTAGACTCTTAAAATTTGAATGTGGAACTCAAACCAAGTAATTTATTACCTAGTGCTATGGACCTTCAAAAGCATTCACTATATGCTGAATTATATTAATGATGATTAATTGGGCTTGCTTCATGAGCAGTTACTCTTCCTTGTTAATTCAAGGATGGAATCCTAAGTTTGGGAAAGTTGGAAGATATACAGATAATATAAAGTGAAAGGTATTTTTGGTTGAGTAATCATTGTAGACTACCCGTCTGAACCATTCATTTCATAGGTAGATTCAGTTTTTATTTCAAACTATAGAAGATTTTTAGTTTCCTGATTATGTTGAAAGATAATTCATTGATCTATATCTGAAGCTGTATACCAAGATAAACTTCAAAGGGATCAGAGATTTAAATATAAAAAATTAAAATGTAGAATATTTAGAAGAAAAAGAGAATCCTTTTTAACTTTGGAGTGCTGAAGGCTTTTCTAAAGATGAGTCAATTTAGAGACCATGAAAGAAAGAGTTGGTAAGTCCAAAAGCATTTAAAAGAACTCTTGAAACACCCACTTACACACACACACACACACACACACACACACACACACACAAGCAGGACATAACAAATTGGAAAAAATAATTTTTCAACTTAAACTGCAAAATGCTAATTTTACTAGCAAATAAAGAGCTAAAAAAAATCAATAGAAGAATAACACCAAAAACGGGGAAATTATATGAAGAGAGTATTCAAAAAGTGGAAAAATAAGTGAATCATACATATAAAGAAACACTGACTTCATTCATGATGAGTGAAAAAATTAAAATTATACTTGGATATTATTTTGCATCGAGAAGACTGACAAAAGTTCGAAGATTTAAAAATATAGGGTAATAGCCCAACTCTGCTATTAGGAATGTAAATTTAGAAATCCCTATGAAAACAATTTGTCAATATTAACAAATTAATAAGTCTATACTGAAATTGTCCCAATAATTTTACTTATTTGACCAACATACTTGCTTATTTGCAAAATGACATTTCTTTCTTTTTTTAAGATTTTATTTATTTATTTGACAGAAAGAAACACAGCTAGAGAGGGAACACAAGCAGGGGGAGTGAGAGAGGGAGAAGCAGGTTTCCTGCCAAGCAGGGAGCCTGAGGGGAGCTGGATCCCGGGACTCTGGGATCATGACCTGAGCTGAAGGCAGATGCTTAACAAATGAGTGACCCAGGCGCCCCACAAAATGACATTTCTATAAATATGTTCATTGAATCATTATTTACAATAGCAAAATACTATTGGAAACAACCTAAATGTACACCAATGTAAGACTGGTTATTTTAATTAAGTTATATCCTTGCAACCAAATATTCTATAGCTATAAAAAAGAATAAGAAAACTCTTAATACACAATATAAAGGAATATTACTTAGTGAAAACAAGATAGCATTGGTGTTGCAGAGAAGGGAGGTAAGGAATAAAGATAGGAGAATTACCTCTGAATAGTTTTTATACCTTTCTGTCTATGGCCATATCACCCCAAATCCACCCAATCTCATCTGATCTCAGAAGTTTTTATACCTCTCAGTTTTAGAACCATGAAATAATATTACCTCATCAAAAATTTTTAGTAAAAAAAGAAGAGACCATTTAAAGGGTCAGTGGAGCCAAACAGAATAGGAAATCAAGTTGTTTTCAAAGTCTACTTGAGATTTGTTTAAGTAGAGCCTTAGACATTTTTATTCTCTTTTCCCTTTTTAAAACTCACTCTGGAGAAATGGTGTGGGCTAAATCGATATTACATTTCACAGTGTTGCTAAGCAAAATCTCAATGAAGCATGTTCTAACACATTTAAAATATATAAGCCCTCAGCACTATTTCCTGGCACCTTCTTTTTTCTTTCTTTTTTTTTTTTTTTAGATTTTATTTATTTATTTGACAGAGAGAAACACAGCTAGAGAGGGAACACAGCAGGGGGAGTGAGAGAGGGAGAAGCAGGCTTCCCACTAAGCAGGGAGTTCCGTGTGGGACTTGATCCCGGGACTTGATCCGGGCTCAATCCCAGGACTCCGAGAACATGACAGGAGCCGAAGGCAGTCACTTAACCAACATAGCCACCCAGGCGCCCCTTCCTGGCACCTTCTTAAGGGTAAGTACATGAGAAGAGTTGGAGATATATAGCAATTTATATTTTGGTATTCTGATACATTTCCTATGGTGTCTGAAGAAATAATGGCATATTGCATTCCTTTGTTTTGGCAAAAACCATACTAGTTAATCTAATTCCAACCATATGGTTTCAGACTTGATTTCTAGATAGAAGGAAGGTAGTATTGTGTTTCTTTGAAAATTATTTCAGATCCACAACACAAAATATTGTAAACACTAGGAGTATGTTTTTTGTTTGTTTGTTTTTGGTTTTTGGTTTTTTTTCTAATCAGATCACTACCACTACCGAGGCAACTTCTAGGAGGAACTATTAAGTGAAAAGGGTGGGGGGGAACAGGGAAAAAGAGGTCCTGGTAATAAATGCTCATTGAATAAATGAATAAATAGAATAGATAAGCTGTATTTCTTGATTCTCGACAGTGTGCAAGGTAAACTTATAGACACAAAGAGAAATAGGGTAATAGAATGAGTCCTTCTTAAAAGAGCTTTAATTTAATACAGTAAATAAGATACTATATACACAGTTCATCAAGATACCAGTCCAAATGCAGTAAGTCAATAAGAAGCAGATTTATGGAGCACAGAGAAATCACCTCCACCTGGACAATTGCAATGGCAAGAGACAAGAAACGAAAACTAAAAATTTTCGAGCACTTCATCACTGGTAAGGAAGAGAGACCTGCAGACTAAAGACGATAAGATAGTTTTCCACTTCCTAGACAAAATAGCCCAGGACTTCCTTGTAGTGGTCCAATTTCAACACGGTCTATCTCTATTTCACACTACAAATTACTCTCTCTAAACAAGTCTCTCATATGTAGATTAGCATGAGAGAGCCACCTCCAAGCCCGGTCAACCCTGTGTGAACAGAAACACTGGCATTTCAGAGCCTGCTGAGATGAGCACTACGCCCAAGGCCCTGGAACCGCGCAGAAACGGGGACACCAGGAGCAGCTCAGAGAGAAACAAAAAGGCTGCCACTCTCAGCCACCTCCTCAACAATGCCTCTTTACCTGATGGCAAATTTTAATACTTTGGGAAACCAAAACGTGGTGAGCCAACAAATATGAAAAAAGGAAAACATTTTCTGAAGCCAATGCATGCTTTTACAACACTGTGAGCAAGGATGTTACAACAAGTCCCAGGGCAGACCCTCTAAAAGATTTGCCAGAAGACTGTCCAACTTAAAAACACGATTCGGCAAAGCTTTATTTTTACAGCCAGTCATTAAATATGGATAACTAGCTTCAGGTTGCTTGAGGGGGTTGGGGGGGGCAGGGTGTTGTTTGTTTTGTTTTGTTTTCATCAGCACATATAACCTCATGTATAAGTATAGCTTAAACAGAAATTTCACAAATTTCTATGACCATGAAACACTTCTAAATCAATTAGGAATTAACAAAGAAATTAATTCTTAGATTAAAGCAGAAAGCAAACAAAAAAGTCGGATTCATTTTTAAAGTAAAATGCACCACGTTGTGTCCCATGTAATCCCATTTCTAACCAGATTATCATTCATGTGGGTACTTTTGACATTTATCTCTCAGTATTAGCCTTCTTATCTTTGAACATGTCTGGAGGACATGGCGATAGCCGAATCCCCGGCAGGGATCTCAGTCTTCTCCAGAGAGCTTGCTCTCCTTGCTTCCCTGTGCCCTTGTCTCCCGGCCATCCCTCTGCTTTCACTCCATTCACACCACTCTTGCAGTGGCAGAGTTAGGAATCCTCGAAGGACACTTAAATTTTTCTAGCAATAGTTTTATTATTTGGTCTCTGATTATACACCCTGCTCAGAGTTACATTTTCATTACAAAGTAAAGGTTACCAAAGTTCAACATGTGTTCAGCATTATTTTAAAAGGCATTACCCTCTGGAAAGCTACAGAGAAAATGTAATGCTACAAACCTAGAAGCTAGCAACCAAAAGCATATGCTCCATGGATTTGCTGCTTTCTTGCTATAGAAATCTTCACTTTTTTATGGCAGGTATATTTCCTCCTGATTTTAGTTAGATCCACTTAAAATAGGAAAAGGTCCATGATACTACCATCATCCAAAAGCAAATTTCAGTTATAAAGTGAGCCCTGTACTTATGCCAGATGTGGTTTCTGCCCTCCAAGGAGGCAGACAACATCAAAATGCCTTCATCCTAAAAGATTAGAGAAAATCCTAGAGTCAAGCTGGGAGGATTCTAAATCCTTAAGAATGTTTAGAGGAAATTTTGATACCAAGGTCTAATATGAAACAGGGAATCCATTTTCATTCTGACCCTAGTATAATTTTTATTTTTTTAATTTTTAACTGTGTGATCCTGGTATAGTCTCTTCCTTTAGCCAGAGGCAAATCACTAAGTGACTTAAACTTACTCTATCCTCCCACTGACTCTCCCAGAGTGAGTGTGTGTGTGTGTCCCTCTTGCTCCCCTCCTCTTTAACTTTTCTCCGTTTTAATAATACTAGTTGCCCCAAAGTGTTGCTGGAAGGATTTGTAAATATGCTAAGTGCTTTGAAGATGAAAAGCAATATATAAATGCTTAAGTATTACTATAAAAGTTCAAGCAAATGAGGTCATAGCATGTGATTTAAATGGAATGCATTTGAATACACAATCCACAGATAATCAAACAACTAAAGAAGCTTCGGCTAAGACTCATAACCCACATGACACTAAGCCTTTAATATCATAGAATGTTTTCAGAGCTGAAAAGCTCTCAGAGATCATTTAGTACAAGTCCTTTATTTTACAAAGGGAGAAAAGGGGAAGTCACAAATGACCAGTCCAAGGCACAGGCATGGATCAGAAGAGGCAAGAAAACAAGTCTTTTTAAGTGCCCCACCGATGTGTCTTATACCCCTCCATGCTACCTACAAGACATCATACATATGGAAGAAAATAGCATGTTTAAATACTCAAACTTCACTAGTATATTGAAGTATTGATATTTGTTGCCACACATCTGGATATTGGTAAATACACTGATTTCAGATTGAATTTTTTCATCAGAATAAATGTCCTTCCATAAATGTGTCTTGACTCTTATTTGTGTATTTGAAGCTATTTTCCTATCACAAGAGTATTTGTGAGGTTCTATAACTGTATCTATGTTATGTTCTATTCATCCTCAAAAAATTCTCAAGGGTTGCTCTGCAAAATAGATAAATGTGGGCGGGAGAGGGGATGAGAATATCTTCAATGGATCCCAACCACAACAATTGCGGAAGCTGGCAAGCATGTGTCAATGACCATTGACATCAGTCCCTAAACTAACAGCTGTTCTTTAGCAAACTTCTTAAATGAGACTTTCTATGAGACTCTGGAATTATATCTTTTTAAAAGAGACATGTCAAAGTGTCTATTAACGGGGTAATAATACCCAGCACCAGTTGGAATGTCACATAACCAGTGAGTTCTGGCTCCCAATGCTGGTAAGGAATTCATCTTATTACCAACCCAGTAGATCTGTTTTGGTTTAATGAGGCTGCTTTAAATTCTCTTCAAGTAAATGGGGGCCCTCAAAGGTTTAGTAGGCATCGGAATCACATGGGGGGGGGGGCGCTTGTGAAAACAGATTTCTGGCTCCTTTCCCAGAGTTGGTGATTCAGTAGAGCTGGGGATGGGTCATTTAAAATACACCTATTTGGGGTAGGCAAACCTAATGTGCATTTCTAACAATTTTCCAAATGATGATGATGTGATTTGGGACCACACTTTGAGAAACAGTTCATTAAAGAAAAAACATGCAAATAGGAGTCAACAAGCTCCACTTTGATTAGCTGCCTGAGTTGGAATCTGCCCTGAGTGCAATGTGGCATTGGTAATTAACCAGGTAAAATTAATCCCCGAAGGCTGGAATTCACAGAATAGCAAGTCCAATTCTGACCCACAGGTGTTTTTGTTTGACTCATATAGTATTTTTTAATTGAATTTGTCATCAACATTTAAAATTGATGACATCCTGTATAAAAATCCAAGTCCTGTTTTTTCTCAATAAATCAACTGTCCAACTCAGGGTGGGGCCTTCAATGCCCCTGTTAGACCGGGTGCCATGCCCGGGGATCTCACTCTCCACCTAACCTGCTTCATTTGCTTACACTGACTACTGCTCTTGACTTTGTGCTCCCGAGTAGATCATAAGTCTAAAAATGTCAAGCTTCCAAATAATTTTTCAGGTTGGTTATCAACTATACACAGCTTTATTAAACAAACCAGACACGTCACCACTCATTCCATTTCCCTGTATTCTGTTTGAAATCTATATACATAAGAAAGAACAAAATAAAATCTCACATCATTGGCCAGTATCTCTCAGATTGGCCAAGCAATTTTCCATTTTTACTTCATTTTAGAATAACTAAGTATTATAATACTTAAGATTCAAAGCGATTCAGAAATAAGAAAAGGCTCATATATATATAATTTATCAAAATTATATTTAAGAAATATATGAGTAATGAAATTTTGATAAATAATTTTGAAATGAGTCACATTTGAATTTGAAATGATTTTGATAAATAATAAAATATATTTTCTTTGTCTTTTTAAAATAAACTCATTTCTATCTGTACGTGCTATTTGAATCTTGCTACTTAAATCTTACTTCTCACCCAAATTTTCTTACCTTTATTTAATTAAAAATGTGATCTATTTTATATACTTTTAAAGATTATTCAAATTCATTTTGGAATGAAACAAAATGATACTACATTAAATATTTATATTAGTCCTCACACACTTATAATGAGCTTTTTTGGGGAGAGCAATTCAATTTCTACATTAGTTTACTATGGTTCCAGTGTAACTGTCCTAACCTGAGTCCACCGCTTGGTGAGTCACAGATAGAAACCACACCACATGAGTTGTCACACAAAGGACACTTTATTTGCAGCACACAAGGAGATCACGGGGAATAACTTCCAAAGCTGTGACTCCAGGAGCAAGGATGAGTGAGTTCCTTTTATTTAGGATTGGCTAAAATATTTAGATCAGGAGCCCTGTCATTGTAAGGTTTTTTAGGTGAATGAAAGAGACCCTAAGGCAAAATGATCAGTAGGAAGAGCTTTATTGTCAGCACCCTCTGGCAAGCTTCCTCGACTTGGAGAGGAGAGTCAGGGAAGTCCCGCCCTTGTTGGGGGGGGGGGCAACGGCAGCGGCAGGAGGGTTAAGCCTTATTGGTTCTGGGCCTGGATTCTGGTGGGTTTTTTTCCCATATTAGGCAAGGGAACATCATGTCCCTAGGTGATTGGCTGGGGGTTGGGAAAGTCCAGACGAGGGTGGGTGGGTGGTCTCTGGCTGGAAAGTCCCGGATGGAAAGTTTCAGTCTCCCATCTAGGTTTCGATGTACTGGAGATGAAGTGGTGCCATGGATCCTTTGGTGGGAAGATCAGCCTTCTTGACCCAGTCCGCAATGTCTACCAATTTGGGTGCCCCTGTCTCTCAGCCAGCCCAACAGTCATCACGTGTAGAGGTGGGCATGAGGTGGCCTGTGCACCATAAGGAAACTTGCCTGCACCCCCACTATTATGTAAATGAGGCTTCATCTACTTCTTGGGCGCAGATCTTAATATTATGACGGGGTGAACATAAGTGTCGATTGCTCCGTGGGTCACTCAGTGATCCTTGTGTAGAGGCATAAGTTAGGGGTTAAGTTCAAACTGGGTGGTGTAGGCCCCAGAGCTCTCATGCAGGCAGTCATGATTGCTGGAGGTCTAGTCTCAGTTTCCATCACAGAGGCTATGCTGGAGAGTCTTCTGCCTGAGTTAAGAGATAAACTGGAAAGAAGAGCTTAAAGAAAAATGCAGGACAAAGGTTAGTGAGTACAAAAAAGTGAACAGTAAATTACATCTTGGAGTCCAGCTGGAGACACCAGGACCAGCACTACCTGGACACTCACTAGAAATGCAACTATTATATCTCACCCAGAAATCCCAAGAAGGGGGTCCAGCAATTTGGATTTTACCAAGAACCCTGGGTAATTTGGATGAACATTAACGTTTGAGAATCACCACTTGAAAACATCAGATAGATACAGTAGATAATTGAGCTTGTGCAGAGTCAAGTGTAAAGCAAAACTTTTCATTTTTTCATTTTTTGGAAGGAACGTTTATATTTTAGAAGCTGCTTCCATCACTAGCTTTAAAAACTGTAAAGCATATTTTATTTTCGAGGAGGCCACAACCTAGTGAAAAAGGCTAGAGGGTAAGCCTACACTGTCCTTTTGCTTCATCTATTGTCAGTATTCTTAAAATGCCAAATATCTAGGGACCATTTGGGCAACTGAACTCAAATATTCTCCCATCTTTTTAATACCTCCCACCATCGGCATGAGGATACCCACGATGAGTCAAATGATTCTTAACCA
This sequence comes from Spilogale gracilis, assembly GCA_004023965.1. Classification (NCBI taxonomy): domain Eukaryota; kingdom Metazoa; phylum Chordata; class Mammalia; order Carnivora; family Mephitidae; genus Spilogale; species Spilogale gracilis. The sequence continues at coordinate 149,257 of PITA01000690.1, read as the reverse complement.
TGGATGCTTTCAAGTCACTGGGGAGATTTTAGAAAATATCCTGACCTAAGCTTCATTACAAGACATCTTGTATCAGTTGGATGCTTTCAAGTCCCTGGGGAGATTTTAGAAAATATCCTGACCTAAGCTTCATTCCAAGACATCTTGTATCAGTTGGCCTTAGATGGGACCAGGATCACTGGTGTGCTTTTAAAAGCCCCTCAGGTGATTCTCATGTGCAGTTGAGACTGAGAAGCCCTGCTTACATCCTCCTCCACATTGGCAGTGTTGTAAAATACAAATTTCAGACCCCAGCCCTTCTCTCCCTGTGGATTTTGATGCTCTCCCGACATTTGAATAGCTAGGTCTAGTAACTAAAAAACTTTGAATAATTATCAACTGAAATGGCCTAAATATAGTCACTCTGTTCATACCAAGCCAAGATAGGAATTTGTGCAAATAATTCAGGTTTCCAAACACTTTTACCAGATAATTAGGGCCAAATTACTTTTTCTTTGGCCTGGAATTTTGGATAATTGGTTTAACTCTCCACATCACTCTTGGGTATAGACATAGCCCTAGTGAAAATAGTGCATTCTGGTGTTTGCTCAACCTCAGAAGAGGAGGAGGAGGAGGTGGTAATCAGTCCTTAATTTTACTTTGTGGGTGGAGTGTTGATAGACCAAATCCAAATACCTCAGTGTTTGGCTGGATTGCTACTTCTGAAAACATTACATTTGGATCAGAATCCAGAAACAAAATATTAATTCCTTCTCTCCATCTCCCTCAAAACCTTATTTATTTATTTATTTATTTATTTGCATGCATGCATGCATGCATGCCGCTCCTGGTAATTTTGTGATGATGCCCTCTTCCTATTATTTCCTCATGGCAAGCTAAAGGATCTTTTACTTTTGACCTTTTGATATAAAAACATGCATTACAGCCATGCTTTTGTGGGGTTTTTTTTTTTCCTTTAATTTAGGGAAGCGGCAAGAATGTGTGAAATAATCACAAAGTTCACATTTCCTCTTAAAAACAAATGAAAAGGGCAACTCACCAGAGTTCCTCACTGACTTCAGGGACATTTTCTTCAGAATGAACCAGAGAGAGAGAGATGAGAAAAATTTAGAAAATATTTAATTCTGTCATATCCAGAAGAACCCTGACATCGGGATGATCCAACATTTATTTTCTAAGTCTCAGCAGGACTGCTCTATTGTGTATAGCAGCATAAAGATCTGAGAAGGAATCTTAGTTCCAACCACAGACTAATTACCTAACTTCCCTAAACTTTGTTTTGTCTTTTGTAAAATGATCTCACAGGATTCTTATGTAGATTAAATTCCATCACATAGAAAGAGCTTTTGCCCAGTGCTAGGCAAGAGGTATAGAGTCAGTAAGTGGTAACCATCCTTATCATTACTCTAGGCAGATCTCCCGAGGGGTGGCTTGGCTATACTTCTCAAGCTTTTCTTACCAACCTGGGGTATTAAACTATCAAGAGAAAGTTATGTGAACTGTTTGCACAGGAGGTAAATTTATAAGAACGGGAGATAACTAGCAAATTCAAAAACCACAGGGTATGGGAGAGCTGCCTAAGCAGGTTTCTATAAAGCAGAATCCACTTTGGAGAAAGGACCCCTACGTAGGAGGGCAGGCAATCCAATGGATCAGTAATTCCTGAATTTGAGGCTTTGTGTTAAGAAGAGACCCGGGGAGCATCTTCAGTGCTGACTCTTCCTGGATTCTGGATTGATGGTACCAAGTCTTAACCTCAGCAGACAGTACAGGACGAGCCCGTGCGGGTCTGTGGACACCTTCCAGGGGGCCATCACTTCTTGGAGAAGTCAGCCCCCAGCTGACCTATTGACTGGGAGCCTCAGTGGGACCACACTGACCAGCAGCAACCCCACTTCCGGCTGCACTAGGATTCCTCCCCAGAGGTTTGCATTCCAAGCCTGGCCAGATTTTCCCTCCCAGGCACTCCCCCAGGCTCACAGCCTGAGGAATTCTATGGCTGTAAGAAGAAGCTCCAAGAGGATTGAAGATGGGAACTATTTTAACTCACAAACAAATCTGAAAGGGGGATGTGGTCATGTACTCCCAGATGAAAGAGATTTAGGCTTGTGAATCACTCAAAATAGCAGGAAATCAGACAAGAAGGGCCTTGTCCCAGAGTCACAGCCTCACTCAGAAATTAAAATAGGTCTGACCTTTGTCTATGGGATTGTGTTGTCGCAGTCATATTTAGCTGCTCCAGCTGAGGACTTCTGAAACCCTCCATCTGCATGTGGGGAAACCGCATCTCACGGTCAAGAGGTGGTCTCTTCCTGAGCACAGAGGAGCTACTTAATCAGGGTGGCACTTAGCTGGAGCTAGTGGCTTGCAAACCAAGAAAACAGAGTTCACTGAAATTCCAATTTTCTCTTTTTCCTGATCAAGTTAAGTTAGAAACAATAAAATGTGATGGAGAAAATGAGCTTCTCCAACCAACACTGGAGTTATGTGACTGTCACCCATGTATTCTCTTTTCTCCGAGGGGACCTGCAAAGACCAGATCTCTTTGTGTGGCTTCTCTACTTTGAAAGCTTATGAAGAGAGTCAACTGTTGTAGTGTTTGGGGACTTCGGGGTAGAGCTTCGTTGAGCAGGATCAACGGAATAGAAGGCAAGCCATTTATATCCAGCAGGCCCCTAGGAAAAAGAACCCTATTTTCTACTTCTATCCTTGCCAATGAGTCACTGCCTCAAACTCAAATTATTTCTCCGTGCCTCAGTTTCACTTTCTATAAAGTGGGGATAATAATACCCATTCCTCCCTACTCTCTTAGTATATTGTGAGTAGAAATTATTGCACATGTGAGCCCTGGGGAGGAAAGGCTTAAATCAAAGCATCAGGATTGCTCTCACTTCTCAGCAAATAGTCTCCATGGTAATCATAGCTCTTTTACTAAGAACCCCTGCCACCTCTGGCCTGGTAACCTAAATGTCAAAAGATAAACATCACCTTATAGCTTTCAAAGGCCTCTATTCTTAAAACTTTGCTCTTAATTCACATTACATCTAGTTTTGCTTAGAGTCGTTTACTTCATTCTGCCAAAAATAATTTTGTATGAGCAACTTCAACTAAGATACAAGAGCAAAAGTGAACATTCTGATCATTAAATACAATAGAGATGAGTTTGAGATATAAATCCTCAATCTCAGGACATAACCTTCCCATGAGACAGTGGTGCTCATTGCTTTTTCTGATTTTCTCTTCTGTTGGTCTTTTGACCTGGAAAGACTAAGGTGGCATCGTTCGACTCCGTGTCCTAGTCAAACCCCGCCCACTATGAAGCATCCAAATTTGCCATTCATGCCATCAGATTCAAACTCCCCCCAAATAGCTCTTTTTCATGTCCTATTCAGAGCAATGTATAACAATCAAACTTAGAATATTACTTTTAAAATTATGCTCTATTGTGGTAAAATACACATAATTATTTTTCCCATGTGCTTTTCTGGGATTAAGGTACAAAAACTTTTATCAGATTCTCTCTCTCTCTCTCATTTTTTTTTTTGATTGTGCTAAAACACACAGAACATTAGCTTTATTGTCTTAACCATTTTTAAGGGTATAGTTCAGTAGTGTTCAGTATAATCACATTGTTGTACAAGAGCTAAATTGTGTGTTAACCATTTTCAAGTGTATAGCTCAATGGTATTAAATACATTCATATGGTTATGCAATCATCACTACCATCCATCTCTAAAACTTTCATCTTCCCAAACTGAAATTTTATACCCATTAAATAACATGTCTCCATTTCCTTCTTCCCCCAGCTCCTGGCAATCACAATTCTACTTTCTGTCTCTATAAATTTCACTACTTTAGGTATCCTATATAAATGAAATTATATCGTATTTGTCCTTTTGTAGCTGTCTTATTTCACTTAGTGTAGTCTCCTCAAGGTTCGTCCATGGTATAGCAAGTGTCAGAATGTCCTCCCTTTTCAAGGTTGTCTAATATTTCATTGTATGTTTGTATTATATTATGTTTATCCATTTGTCCATGAAAGGATACTTGGCAGCATCCACCTCTTGGTTATTAAGGATAAAACAGCTACACACATGGGTGTTCATATCTCCTCACGACCCTGCTTTCAATTCTTTTGGGTATATATCCAGAAGCAGGATTGCTGGATCATAATTTTTTTGAGGACACACCATACTGTTTTCGTAGTGGCTGCACCATTTTACATTCTCACCAATGGTGCCCAGGCATTCCAATTTCTCCACATTCTTGCCAACATTTGTTATTTTCTGGTTTTGCTTTTGTTTTGTTTTTTATAGTAGCCATCCTAATGGGTATGTTGAAATTCTATTTTTGATCAGAAAGTAGTTGATAGAGGGGCTAAGATCAAACATGACACAGAGAATTCTCATATATTTCTACAAGGCTTCTCTTAGTAAAGCAGAATAGCTAAGAGCTATCTCAAAGAATTTTACTTCTTGGTTACCCTCACTCCAGCTGGAGGGGAAGTACATCAAACACCCACAAAGGATGGGGGGGGGGGTTTCCCTGACAACTCTTAAGTCAGCAAGAACAAACAGAATCTGAGAAGAAAAGAAAGATAGAGGGGCGCCTGGGTGGCTCAGTTGATTAAGCGACTGCCTTGGGCTCAGGTCATGATTCTGGAGACCCGGGATCGAGTCCCACATCGGGCTCGCTGTTGTGCAGGAAGGCTGCTTCTCCCTCTCTCGCTTCCCCTGCTTGTGTTCCCTCTCTGGCTGTGTTTCTCTTTGTCAAATAAATAAAATCTTAAAAAAAAAAAAAAAGAAAAGAAAGAATTGAATGCAGAGTCCTCCCTACTTACGCCACGCACGGGGCATACAAATCTTCTGGTGACCCTGAGAGGCACTTTAGTTCTTCACTGTTTGGCATACTTTTCACTATGGCATTGCCTGACAGAAGCAGATAAGCCCCAGAAGGAAGAATGGGAGGGGTCTTCTCAGGAACTGGACAGCAGAAAGGGGAAAACATGTATGGCTAACCCTGGTCAAAGGTAGAAATTAAAAGAATAAGATGGGAAGTTAAGCCTAGAAAAACTGACTTCCTTCTGCTCTTCCATTGCCAGCCCAAGATGATCACCAACAGAACGTAACACCAGTTCTTTGTTCTACTGCTCACTTCCCCTTCTAAATTGCTGATGTCCTCACTCTTCTGTCCCTGGGGGCCTAATGCTTGTCCTGCTATGCTCTGACTGACCGCAGACCCCTTCTGCAAGATTTTACCCATCCTCCACCCTCTCTTTTACTTAGGCATCCAAAAAATATTTATTGCGTACCTGCAAACAGTCGAAGTCAATCCATAGTGGGTAACTTGAGACTTAACTAAAATTGTGTTCAAAGCAAAATTAAGCTATCCCGGTGGTGCACCAAGTAAAGGGTGACAGCAGTGGTTTATCCCAAGTACAAGCAAGGCATCATTGTCCGAAGAGAATTTTAAAAATTAAAAATAAGAAGAATGATAACTAATAAACTAAAATAAATGGTGGCTTTTTAGTTTCCCCATGCTTTATCAACCCTAAACAATGTCTGGAATAAAATACTCCTCCCACCCAAAATACTCTGTGGGTCCAAGTTCTAAACCATTGCTGTGGTTATTGTTGAGTTTTAATGACACGTACGTAGTCTTCAAATATGTACAGAATTACTATTCTTTAATAAACACTATATGCAGAAATTAAATAAAAAAATTCCTATTTGTACACCCAGGGACTCCACCGCTCACATTTGTTTTTAGAGTAAGTTCAAAAGAGATTTGGAATCCTTTGAGCTTGCCTGAGGGGAGGTCAGTGTCACCAACCCCTGGGGTGTTTCAGCTTCATATGTTTAAAACAATAGCTTTTTCCTAAAAACAAACAATGATTATGAAGAAAAGGAAAACCTGAGTCACTTCAATTTTGCCTCTAGACGTAATGGAAGAAAATAAAATATTTTCCCTTTTCTCAAGAAATCATCAATGTATTATATACTAACTTACATACATATGACTAAAATATTTTTGTTGTGTAATATTATATATCATTATATATATTACATTTTATTATCTCTGTTTCTTTTCTGACTGTTATTAGTCATTTTGTATCACAATTGTTCTGAAGCACATTTTTTATCTGGAGGAATTTAAAAGTGATGAGTGCTGGATGTCAAAAACACTAGATACTTGACTGCTCTCACTACTTTTTTCTAATTGGTACATGATTCACTATTCAATTACCCAACAAAGCATCTGATGTCTGCCAGGGACCAGTCTCAGTCATGGACATAAAAGAACCAATAAAGGACAGATCAAGCCTTGAGGTCAGTGTCTCTGGGACGTAGCAAATTGGAAAGGCTAGTTATAGCCAGAACATGAGACCTAACTGAACCCATGGATACAAGTCTAACTCAATGGAGAACAAATTCTAGAAACTCCAGGACCAAACTGATCAGGTCCCTTATTTCATTCATTTATCCATAAATGAGACGCCTGGTGTATACCTAAAAGAAGGGGCCTGATATTTTTTACAACTACCTAAAAAGATACTTATGAGCCTTTTCTAATCCAGTTCTGTGATTATATTTAAGAAATGCCCACTATCATAATATCCCTTTATGCCATGTCAATAAACATGAAATAAATAACACAGGCTTTTGCAAATCAAATAAGAATGGAGCCAGTTCTCCCTAATTATTTTCAGTATTTTGTGTTGAAAGGTATAGATGAAGAGCTTCCTCTTGTTCTTGCTATCTCAATGATCAGAAAGGACGAGAGAGGAAACAAGCATAAAATTAAAAAGTTAAAGGGAACACGGGGTCAAAGGAAGTTTTCAATATATTTTTATTTTTTCCATGCAACTCACAGACACACAGGCATGCACACCCATATACCCCTCACTCCTTACGGAAACTAGAATTCCCTCAATTCTTTGGGAAAAAAAAGTCATTAGGGCACCTGGGTGGCTCAGGTTAGTCAAGCATCGTCAGCCTCTGCAGGCCTGGGATTGAGTCCCACATCAGGCTCCCTGCTCAGGGGGGAGTCTGCTTCTCCCTCTCCTTCTGTCCCCCCTCATGCTCTTGTGCTCTCTCTCTCAAAAAAGTAAATAAAATCTAAAAAATTTTAAAAATTAAAAAATCATTCAGCTGAATCTGAAATACAAGAAGGCTGATTACTGCTGAGCAACTGAGGCCCAAGAATTTTCTTTTCAAAATGCTCTTCTGTAGCTGTAATTGATTGACCTGAGACTCAGGACTATTTTTTTTTTTTCCTTAATGGACTTTGGCAGAGGATTCCATTTCCTCCCAAACAGCACCTTGCAACCTTCTGTGAGAAACTGAATAGGTGGTCCAAGGGGTAATGAAGGAAATTGAGTGAAAGAGATTTTAGGTTGAAAATAGGGGAAAAAATATACCTGTAGCAAGTCCCATTTTCCTGTAGAATAATCTCCCTGGGGAATCAGTAATGGCCCCATCACTAGAGTAATTCTAAAGGAGCACGGAAAAATATTTGAGAGGATTTTATGAGGAAACAGCATGTATTGGAAAAGAAGAGAGAAAATGACCTAATTTTCCACCCATAATTTTCATGATTCTGCCTTGAATGTCCTCTTCACACATAATCTCTGACAATTTGGGTAGGCGAAACTAAAAAACACAAAAATGATCATTGGCTCACTCTTCCAGGCAAGAGTTAAAGAACTTTAAAAGGAAATAGTCTTGATAAAAAAGATCAGAGACCAAGTTATGATAAGGTACACATATTTCCTTAAAGATTTTTTTTTATTATTTACTCATTTATCTAAGAGAGAGAGAGAGAGAATGAGAGAGAGAGCATGAGAGGGGAGAGGCTAGAGGAAGAAGCAGAATCCCCCACGGAGCAGGCACCCCAATGCGGGACCCGATCCCAAGACTCCAGGACCATTTGTGTGCAGCTTAGTCTAAGGTCAAAATTCAAATGTGTTTCAACATCTCTGTCACTGCAGCTGATCCTGATACTGACACTTCCCGTCAGGAGTCAAATCCCATTTTTTAAAAAACTGAGGCAGGAAATACCACTCAGTGCTGGAATACATATGAAAATCAGAACACTTTCAAAGATACAGTAAATCAGCCAGAGAATATTCAAATAGTCACAGTATGCTTAACATTTTAAACATTTTCTTCCTCTCTTAAACAAATGCTGAGCAAAGCTTACTGTGTTTCAAAAGCGAAATCAATGGACCGTCAAAAAGGCAAGTCCCACATAGTTATTATTCCTTCTCTTCACACTTAATTTTCCTGGCTTTGTAGGAGGTTTCCAGGATTTTAAAGATGGCCTGTGGAGCACTTCTGTGCATTTATGTTTCAAATCCTGTCTTCAAGGAGTAGACTGAAAGTAATATCAACCCTTGACATCAACAATTTGCTCTTTTGAGTTCCTACTATATGGTTGGGGATGGGGGAGATTAAGATCTCAAGAGATAAGAAACCTGTTTGTATTTCTTGAGAAACTTACAAGTTAAGTGGGAAGGGGTGACGTAATGCTAGTAACATAAATAACAATACAACGTTATCTGTGTTTTCTTACCTATAAAACACAAGTTACCGTACTCACCTGGTGGGAACAAATAGAAAATGATTATTGCAAAACACTTGGCACAGTGCTTGACACACAGTAGTGTTCTGTCAAAGGTTATTATCATTCAGAAAAATTGCCAGGTAAGTAAATTTTTAGAATAAAGGCTTGCTTCGAAGTTAGGGAAAAGCAGAGGTCAAGGGAAGGTAAGGTCGTCTGTGTCAACCCAAGAAAGTTTCTTGGGCAAAGCAGGATTTACACTGGGCTCTAAAAAATGAGGAAGACCAGCCAAAAGGGAAAAAAAAAAGTCCCTGTTCACTTCCCGAAATGGCAATTGTCAGGGCTATCCAAGTTGATGACACATTCTTTCAAACTTCTTTCTTGAGTGAGCCAGTGTCCTGATTTCCAGTATTTTTTAAACCTGTTTTGCCAGGTAAGTGCAAACATCAGACATCAGAGCATTAGTTCATTTATGGTCCATTCCTAATTCAATTTGGTCCCTTTTCAAACTCCTCCATAGCACAACCCAAGAGCACTCACCAGCCGAAAAATGTCTATGGCGTAACACCCAAAGACCCTTCGGGAACAACAGGGAATGGGGTTTCAAGCAGACCTAAGCTACATTTTCAACATAAGTCAAAGCTAACCAGGTGATGCCTTTTTAGTCAGGCTAGACCAGTGACAGCCCCACCCTTTGAGTCAATGGGAAACAGTTTCTTAACTCACTTTTGGGAAATGTTGCCAGTGATTCAGCGCTACCGGCTGGCTCACTGGGACATCATAAAGGATATTTCCCTCAACAGCTTCCCCACCTCCTTGGTAAGAGATGACTTTCCCTGGCTGTAGTGTTATCCATAAGCACCCCTGCTATGATAGCAGAGTGCATCAGAGATCTGCGGAAGTCTTTTCTTGATCAACGTTATTGAGACTTTTGAATGCTCTTTGAGTAGACACTTTATAATTTATTATCCAAACTGGAAGCCGTTTGAGAATACGTGATATTAACAATTGTGCCACAACAGCAGACATAAACAAGGAATGTTCCAAGCAAATCTGGATATATGGTCACCTTGTCTCAAGGTTTTGGGGTCTTGACTTATAAGAATACTCATTTGTCAAGCATTTATTAAGCAAATATTACGTACCGGACACTATGATATATGCCAGAAATAATATATTAACTGTTTATGCCCTAGAGGTTACAGGCTGGTAGGGGAGACAAACACATAAATAGGCATTTATAAAGCTCTTTAGAGGTCAGAGAATCTGGGGAGTACCTGAGTCAGCTTAAAGAATGAGAGAAGACTTCCTGAAAAAAGTGCTGACCTGCCCACACCTTCAACAGACAATGAGTAAGAGTAACCAAATTCAGGCTGAAATGTCATTGCAAACCAGAAGTACTTTGTATTTACCAATCATTTACTAGATATCAATATACTAGATATATTGTATATAACACTTCATTTAACTTATACTTCTAGTATTTCGATTTTATAGACAAGAAAAACAAACGCAGAAATAGTAAGTAATCTTCAAGGTATGACAGTTTTATAACAGTGAAAGGATTGTATGTGCCCTTCCCATGAGTCTTATTTTGGCCAAGAGAGCACAGTGAAATGTGCCTTCTGAGGCCAGGTGCTAAGAAGCCAAGCAACTGCCACCTGATTTGCTGAACACATGTGTTGGATCCTGAATTGCTAATAAAATATCCTGTGACCTGGTGATTGCCAGGCTGGAGGGGCCGCATGCAGTCATCTGGCAGATAGTACCAGCTGAGCATAAACTTCAGCCGTCCCAGCCCAGACAGCAGATAGATATGGAGGAAGTCATCTTAGAAGTGGATCCTCCTGGCACCTGGGTGCTCAATGGGTTAAAGCCTCTGCTTTCGGCTCAGGTCGTGATCTCAGGGTCCTGGGATTGAGGCCCGCATTGGGCTCTCTGCCCAGCGGAGAGCCTGCTCCCTCCTCTCTCTGCCTGCCTCTCTGCCTACTTGTGATCTCTCTCTGTCAAATAAATAAATAAATAAATAAATAAATAAATAAATAAATGAATAAATAAATAAGAAGTGGATCCTCCAAGGGAGCCTGGAGGATCAGTCGGTTAAGTGTCCAATTCTTGGTTTCAAAAGCTCAAACCGTGATCTCAGAGTTGAGAGATGGAGCCCTGCATTAGGCTCAGCGCAGGGTCCGCTTGAGACTCTCTCTCCCTCTCTCTGCTACCCCTTGCCAATAAAGAAATAAATCATTAAAAGAAGAAGAAGGAGGAGGAGGAAAAAGAGGAGGAGGAGCATATCTTTGAGACCCAGCAAGGAAGAACTGTCCATACTGGCCCTTTTCTGTATCCAGACTGATAGAATTTGTGGCCTTAAAATGGTTATTTTTTGGTATCACTAAATTTTGTTAGCAACAGTAACTGGGTCACAAGAACACATGCCTAAGCAGGCAATAAAAGAGAATTCAAATCCAGAAAGTCTGGATTCAAAAACAAAACAAAACAAAAACAAAACACTGTGTGTTTTTTGTTTTTGTTTTATAACGCAGTGATTCAACAATTCTTTTTAATTGCAGCTTCCCAAGCAACATGACTTCTTTTGTATACCTACAAGCCCCTCAGGTAACTGACACAGAAAATTCAGGGAAGTGATTAGAGATAGATCTGGACAGAAAACAAAAATTCATCAAGTGACAGAAGTCCTCATAAATCACATTAAGGTGTCTGAAGCAATAGAAAGCCATTGAAACATCTGAAAACAGTAGAATGCTACACTCAGCTTTGTATTTTAAAAGGATCACTCCTGCATTTATGTGGAAGAAGATCTCGAGGGTAACAAGACTGAGAACATTTAGGAGCCTATGAAAGCAATTCAAGCAAGAAATAAGTCAACAGCAGTGGCAAAATAGATGAGGAGGAAGGGGCTAAAATCTGGAAACAGCAGCTATACAGATTACTGACCATTCCACTAAACCTGAAGGTAGAGAGAAATTCAAAGACAGGGGAAATTGATTAAGGAATGCACTATAGTGAATGTTCGGGGCCATATTTGCCCAGTTAAATAAGAAGCACAGTTGTACCTTTCATTTCCTTCTCTTTCCCCCTTTGCTCTTTCCTTCCCTCTTCTCTTCCCTCTTCTTTTGTCCTCCCCTTCCTTCTCTTTCCTTCTCTTCCCTTTCCTTTGAACTGGTGAAAGAGGAATGTAGAATGATAGGAAGATGAGTTATAGACAATCAACTTGAGAAAACAGAACTATATTGTCAGTCATGAGAGCCAGGTTCCTCATTATTAAAGAAAGTGAAAGAAAGAGGAAAGCTAGAAATAGCCTTAAGATTATGAACTGAAAGTGGAAATATTGGTGTGAATTCATAGTTTTAGATAGATAGATGATAGGTAAATAGATAGCCTTAGGGATGGATGGATAGATAGATAGACATAGATATATGTGTATAAATATATATACATGCATACATGTATCTGTATGTACATACATACATAATTTCAGCTCTGTTACCCAAGAGGGTCTAGAAGCAATGAAATTCCAGTAGCAATGAACACTTTAAGAACATATTTTGGTTTCCAAATAACATTGTCTACCAAAAGGAATTCCTTAGATAAATAATTGATTTCAGTACTTTGGTAAGGAAGATACAAACTGACTTTGGATTATCTTGTTGTACCAGAAAGTTAGGAAGTGCTCAAAGAATCATGTAAACAATGTCAAAGAGACATGAGAGTTGGTTTATAAGCATTCCTACTGGCCATATACGGAACACTTTCAGAATCAGAATAAATAATAGATCACAACCCATTGAATAAAATAGGAACCCATTAATCTATACTGATATAAATGATTGAATGAATAAGTTAAGAGGGGGAAGATCTATCCAATGGTAGAAAACCAACTAATAAATGATAGGAAGAGAAAATCACCATTTGATAGCATATAAAGGGTCATTAATTTAGCCAGAAATCAGAGAAGAATGTTAAGCTTGATCAATGCAGGCTTAATGAGTTTGAGGCTATTGGCATAATTCTGAAGTCAACATAAAATTTTCATCACCTACAAAAAGAGAAGATGGTAATTTTAAGGTGGAAAAAGCTGGCCACTTGACCAGGTCATCAAAGTTGGCATCCCCAGCTATGGTGATGGGTGGTTGCCTTGCGCTTTCATCAGTTAATCATCTTGGGAAGAATATAGCTTCATTTCTAAGATCTTTCTACCAAGAATGGGCGATCTGAGTCTGATCATAAGAAAACCTCATAAAGGCCCAAGTTGGGAGGCATCCTATCAAATGAAACATCTATATTCTTTAATCTGTCAAGGTCATGAATCACAGGGAAAGACTAAGAAAACACTCCAGATTAAAGAAGACTAAAAAGTGGCATAATTAATTAATTTATTAATTTGATACATCATTCTGGGCCAGAAAGGAAAAAGACACTCTAGGAATAATAGTCAAAATTTGAAGGGGGGCTGTAGATTGCAAGATAGCATTGTATCAATTTCCTGATTTGGAAGATGATTTGGGATCAAGAGGAGAGTATCTTTGTTTCTGGAAAATGTACAGTGGAGTTTTAGGAATTGTATCTACATAAGTCCCTAAGATATGAAAGTACTTTAAACTTCTCTTTCAACTGTTCTGTAAGGTTGAAGTTATTTTTTAAAAGATATTATGTATTTATTTGAGAGAGAATGAGAAAGAGAGAGCATAAGCAGAGGAAAGGACAAAGGACAAGCAAATTCCCCGCTGAGGGTAGAGCAGACGTAGGGCTCCAAACCCAGGATCCTGAGATCATGACCTGGCCCGAAATCAGACACTTAACCAACTGAGCCACACAGGAACACCTGAAATAATTTAAAAAAAAAGAAAAGAAAAGTTAAAGGAAAGTTAAAAAGAGAAAAAGAAAAATTTGTAACATATATGGAAAAAAATAAAGTATAGAAGCTAGGAATTTTCTTCATAACAGCTAAAATACAAGGCTTTTAATTCGTTATTTTTTTAAAAAGTTAGAAAGAAGATCTAACAATTGTAGATATTTATGCCTCCAACATGGGAACAGCCAACTACATAAGCCAACTGTTAAGCAAAATAAAGAGTTATATTGATACAGATATATTCATTGTAAGAAATCTTAACATGCCACTCTCAGCAATGGACAGATCGTCTAAACAGAAAATCAACAAAGAAACAAGAGCTTTGAATGACACATTGGGCCAGATGGATCTTATAGATATATTCAGAACATTCCACCCTAAAATAACAGAATACTCATTCTTCTAGAGTGCACATGGAACTTTCTCCAGAATAGACCACATACTAGTTCACAAATCAGTGCTCAACTGATACATTCTCTGACCACAATGCCTTGAAACTGGAACTCAACCACAACAAAAAGTTCAGAAGGAATTGAAACACTTGGAAGCTAAAGACTATCCTGCTCAAGAATATTTGGATCAACCAGGAAATCAAAGAAAAACTTAAACATTTCATGGAAACCAATGAAAATGAAAATATATTGATCCAAAACCTATGGGATACTGCAAAGACAGTCCTAAGGGAGAAATACATAGCTATCCAAGTGTCACTCAAAAAAAGCAAAAAATCCTGAACACACCAATTCTCTTTACACATTAAAGAACTGGAAAATCAACAACAAATTAAGCCAACCCCATAAACAAGAAGGGAAATAATTAAGATTAGAGCAGAAATCAATGAATTAGAAACTAGAGATACAGTAGAACACATCAACAAAACTAGAAGCTGGTTCTTTGAAAGAATTAATAAGATCGATAAACCATTGGCCAAACTAATCCAAAAGAAAAGGGAGAGGACCCAAATTAATAAAATTATGAATGAAAGGGGAGAGATCATGACTAACACCAACAAAATAGAAAAAAAATCATCAGAAATTACTGTCAACAGTTATATGCCAATAAGTTAGATGCAATTGTGGAAACCTATAAACTTCCAACACTGAAACAGGAAGAAATTGACAACCCAAATAGACCAATATCTAGTAACAAGATTGAAGCAGTGATCAAAAACCTCCCAAAAAAACAAGAGCCCAGGACCTGATGAATTCCCTGGAGAATCCTACCAAACATGCAAAGAAGAAATAATACCTATTCTCATGAAGCTCTTTCAAAAAATAGAAACAGAAGGAAAACTTCCAGACACTTTCTATGAAGCCAGCATTACTTTAATCCCCAAACCAGGCAAAGACCCTATCAGAAAGGAGAATTTCAGACCAATAATCCTGATGAATATGGATGCTAATTTTCTCAACAAGATCTAGCTAATAAGATCCAACAGTACATTAAAAAGATTATCCATCATGACCAGGTGGGATTTATCCCTGAGATGTAAGGTGGTTCAACATTCTCAAATCAGTTAATGTGATAGAACAAATCAATAAGAGAAGAGAGAAGAACCACATGGTCCCAACTGATGCAGAAAAATCATTTGACAAAATATAGCATCTGTTCCTGATTAAAACTCTTCAAAATATAGGGATAGAGGGAATATTCCTCAACCTCATAAAATCTATCTATGAAAAACCCACAGCAAATATCATTCTCAATGGGGAAAAACTGACAGCCTCCCCGTTGAGATCAGGAATAAGACAAGGATGCCCACTTTCACCACTATTGTTCAACATAGTGTTAGAAGTCCTAGCAACAGCAATCAGACAGCAGAAAGAAATAAAAGGTATTCAAATTGGCAAAGAAGAAGTCAAACTCTCTCTCTTCGCTGATGACATGATACTTTATATGGAAAACCCAAAAGACTCAACCTCGAAAATACTGGAACTCATACAATAATTCAGTAATATGGCAGGATACAAAATCAATTCAAAGAAATCAGTTGCATTCTTATACACTAACAATGAAAATATAGAAAGGGAAATCAGAGAATAGATTCCATTTACTATAGCACCAAAGACCATAAGATACCTAGGAATAAACCTAACCAAAGAAGTTAAGGATCTATAAGCAAGGAACACTCATGAAAGAAATTGAAAAAGACACAAAAGGATGAAAGAACATTCCATGCTCATGGATTGGAAGAATAAACATTGTTAAAATGTCTATACTGCCCAGAGCAATCTATACTTTCAATGCCATCCCAATCAAAATTCCACCAACACTTTTCAAAGTGCTGGAACAAGCAAACCTAAAATTTATATGGACCCAGAAAAGACCCCAAATTGCTAAGGAAATGTTGAAAAAGAAAAACGAAGCTCGGGGCATTACATTGCCAGATTTCAAGCTTTATTACAAAGCTGTGATCACCAAGACTTCATGATACTGGCACAAAAACAAACACATAGACCAATGAAACAGAGTAGAGAATCCAGATATGGACCCGCAACTCTATGGTCAAATAATCTTTGACAAAGCAGGAAAAATTCCAGTGGGGGGAAAAATGGTGCTGGGAAAATTGGACAGCTACATATAGAAGAATGAAACTCGACCATTCTCTTACGCCACACACAAAGATAAACTCGAAATGGATGAAAGACCTCAACGTGAGGCAGGAATCCATCAAAATCCTGGAAGAGAACATAAGCAGTAACCTCTTTGACATCGGCCACAGCAACTTCTTTCAAGACATGTCTCCAAAGGCAAAGGAAACAAAATAAAAAATGAACTTTTGGGACTTCATCAAAGTAAAAAACTTCTTTGCATAGCAAAGGAAATAGTCAACAAAACAAAGAGGCAACCCACAGAATGGGAGAAGATATTCACAAATGACACTACAGACAAAGGGCTGATATCCAAGATTTATAAAGAATTACTCAAACTTAAAACATGATCACATCAAAAAATGGGCAGGAGACATGAAGAGGCACTTCTCCATAGAAGACATATAAATGGCTAACAGACACATGAAAAAATGTTCACCATCATTAGCTATCAGGAAAATTTAAATCTAAACCACATTGAGATACCACCTTACACCAGTCAGAATGGCCAAAATTAACAGGACAGGAAACAACAAGTGTTGGAGAGGCTATGGAGAAAGGGGAACCTTCTTACACTGTGGGTGGGAATGCAAGTTGGTGTAGCCACTTTAGAAAACAGTGTGCAGATTCCTTTAAAAATTAAAAATAGAGCTGCCCTATGACCCTGCAATTGCACTACTGGGTACTTACCCTAAAGATACAGATGTAGTGAAAAGAAGGGCATATGTACCCCAATGTTCATAGCAGCCAAACTATGGAAAGTATCATGGCCACAATCGCCAAACTGTGGAAAGAACCAATGTACCCTTCAACAGATGAATGGATAAAGAAGATATGGTCCATATATACAATGGAATATTATGCCTCCATCAGAAAGGATGAATACCCAACTTTTGTAGCAACATGGACCAGATTGGAGGAGATTATGCTAAGTGAAATAAGCCAAGCAGAGAAAGTCAAATATCATATGGTTTCACTTACTTGTGGAGCATAAAGAGTAATATGGAGGACAGTAGGAGAAGGAAAGGAAATGTGAACTAGGGTAAATCAGAGAGGGGGATGAAGCATGAGAGACTTTGGACTCAGAAGCAATCTGAGGGTCTTGGAAGGGAGGGGGTGGGGGAATGGGTGAGCCTGGTAGTGGGTATTGAGGACACAAATTGCATGGAGCACTGGGTGTGGGGCATAAACAATGAATCTTGGAACACTGAAAAAATAAAATAATATAATAAAAAAAGTTAGAAAAATAAATAAAAAATAAAAGTTAGGGGCTGGCTTGGTCAGTGGAGTGTGCAACTCTAATCTTGCAATTGTAAATTTGAGCCCCACATTGGGTATAGAAATTACTTAAAATTTTTTTAAAAATCTTAAAAAAAGAGAGATTATTTTAGATATATCAGATGCTATGAAAACCATCAGGTACAGATGATAAAAGGCTTTGCAGTTTTGACTCACAGATCACTGGCATTTAAACAAGGTAAGAAAGAAAGAGGGAAGGAAAGAGAAAAAGAGGAAGGGAGGAAGGAAGGAAGGAAGGAAGGAAGGAAGGAAGGAAGGAAGGAAGGAAGGAAGGAAGGAAGGGAGGGAGGGGGGTGGAGGGGAGGGAAGGGAGAGAGAAAGGAAAAATTTAAAAAAAAGGAAAAGGAAAGGAGGTCATGGTTTTCAAACTGCCTTTTCCAGAATTTCTAGATGACTCAAGCAAGGGTTCATAAATATTTAGTTCGAATTTCATTATAAAAACAATGCTTTCGGGGTGCCTGGGTGGCTCAGTTGGTTAAGCAACTGCCTTTGGCTCAGGTCATGATCCTGGAGACCGGGGATAGAGTCCCGCATAGGGCTGCCTGCTCAGCGGGAAGCCTGCTTCTCCCTCTCTCACTCCCCCTGCTTGTGTTCCCTCTCTGGCTGTGTTTCTCTCTGTCAAATAAATAAAAATCTTAAAAAAAAAAACACAAAAAAACAAACACAAAAAAACAATGCTTTCAAATAAACAAACAAAATATATAAAAACAATAAAAATACATTCAACAATATATAAAATTATACTTTAAAAATAAAATCTACACTATGCTAAAGGGATTCCACACTGAATAAGAAGCCACCAATATAGAGTGCCTGGGTGGCTCAGTCATAAGCATCTGCCTTTGGCCCTGGTCATGATCCTAGAGTCCTGGGATTGACCCACATCAGGCTCCCTGTTCAGCAGGAAGCCTGTTTCCCCTCCCTTTCTCACTCCCCCTGCTTGTGTTCCCTCTCTAGCTATGTTCTCTCTGTCAAATAAATAAACAAAATCTTTAAAAAAAAGAAGCCACTACACTAACTTACCATTTCTATATAGATAGTTGAATTTACTGCAAATTCATTATTGATTTGACTTTTCTTTCATTTTTATTCAAGACAGCTTCTATCTGTCTAGCTAAATTTATAAATTCAGATACAAATCCCTATTGGTATGAATTATGACTTTTCTTTAATAAATTTTATTTTTCAAATAAAAGTACAGAAATTAACTGGATAGTAAAACTGTTATAATCCTGCAACTCTCTTTCTTAACTCCTAATATTTTTAAAGCTTCTTTTCTTTTTTCCCAAAGTTTTTTATTTTAATTCCAGTGTAGTTAACCTACAGTGCTGCATCAGTTTCAGGCGTACAATGTAGTGATTCAACAATATCTTTTCTAACTCTTGACTTTGAGTACCAGTGTTCATAGGAATACTCTGTTAACATGATTCATTTCATAATAAGCAAATACTATAAATTTCACCTTATAAACCAGCATATTAGTAAGATCCTGTTTTTATCTTTTATGTACTAATTTTCTTCTAATAGGTGTCCAAGGAAAGAATTATGTTAAAAATTAGAACAATTAAGACAATATACTGAATTAAGAACCATTTGTATAAGACATTGCTTTAAAGTAAGTCATAGGATAAGATATATCTCCTCTTTAATTTTGTTAGGTGATTCATAAGAACAAAATGTAAAGGCAGCTCACCCTGGAGAAATGTGCCCCTAGTCCTTTAAATGGCATATTTTGCCAGATAACCTGAAAGAGAGTAAAATTAATGACTGATAATGAAACACAGTTGTGTATCATTTGACGTCTTTGCCTCTTTTGTGATACAAGAACCTGTGTTATTTGCATCAGTCAAAGCCAGCTAATAGCTATAAATAGACTCTTAATATCTGGGAATCATATATTTAATTAATTGGTTTCTCCAACACTTGCAGGTATAATATATTAAGAGAAAACAATACACACCAAGAAAAACTATTTTGTTGGATAATTGTGCCCTAATCTCCCCAGGAACTTAGATCCTTGGTTTTCAACCAGAGAAATTTCGTACCTTGTTCCCTCCTGACATTTGGCAATGTTGAAGACATTTGCTTGCCACCTCCTGGGGAATGTTATTGACATCTAGTAGGTAGAATCCAGAAATGCTGCTCACACACCCTGCAAAGCACCGGACCGTCCTCACAACAAACTGTCCAACTCAAAGTATCTACAGCACCAAAGTTGAGAAATCCTACCCTAAAGTGCATATTCTTCTCTGATAGAGGAGTTCAGAGTAAATTCTTATTGTTCTGGATTCATAGCTGAGCTTCTAAATGCTTTTTTTTCTTCACCCCCTCTTTCTTCTTAGATCCCCAGTGATGGATCTTTCAACTTCACTTCCTGTTTAACTCAAAAGTGGGATTCTGTGCTGCTGAGACTTTTCCCCACCTCCCTCTAAATTCTAAATCATTTACTCTTCTTTATGTTTAAAGAGACAGGACAGTAAATAGGAAGACCTTCACACACACAAAAAGTAATACACAGGGCAATCTTCAGCTTTATAGGTCAAGGGACTTGGCTTTACTAATTCAACCACAGCGTATCTGTTCGGACAGCAGTGATTCCCAGAAGAAGGGTTTTCAAGAAGGATTTACAAGAAGGATTTCCTGTCATTGTTTTCTTTTTACACCCAGCCACATACTTTAAATTTTAAAATACGTTGTCTACCAAACTGCATTTAATCATCTACTAATCAAAAACATAATTGCTAGAACCACTGAATAATACCAATGTAGCTGCCCTATGATGTGACATAATTCTCACAAAGAATCTTTAGCTAGAATAATTGGTTCGTATAACCCTTTTGATGACAAGCATATGACTTCTGTCACTTGTTTTGAAACATTGACAATAGTTTGAAATTTCTCACTCTACCTTCGTGGACTCACCTTGACCAGACTCATAAGAAATCAATTAATACAATGATTTATGTAATCAATTTATGTAAGAGGACTAGAACTAATGAAAAAGAACAGAGCTTGCAATATATCCTGAGATCTCTTCCTGGTTGGGGTTTAGATAAAATACTGGTGAGGTACAAACCAGAGAAAATAAAGTTGGAAAGTTTCCCAAGGAAATCTCCACTAAACTGGTGGTAATATACAATTATCTCTGGGATGAATTTAGTCCAAGGGAATCGACATTTCATTTAGGAGCAGTTATCCTGGTTACTGACAAGAGAAACTGGGAGGTAGGTTTGGATTCCAAACAACTCCACCCTTAATTCATTCCTATCTCAGACAGATGACACCATTGAGTTGACTTCAGTCTCACAACTTCATCACATTCTAGTCCTAAGTTCTTGGAGAACACACCCACTCCCTAAACGAAGATTTGGGAAACACTCTCTATTTATCAGCAAAGTGGGTTTCTCTTCACATGAATATTCTGTCATTCTGTGTTGATTTTTACTGTATTAAGCCATGGAGGATATATGCTTCTCTTGACCTGATTCTCATATTTGGGGACTGCCTTACTGCAGTCCTCTATTTAACTCAAGTACACTGATAACATGAAATACTCAACTAAAAATGCCATTTTCTGTATAATTCTACCGTTAAGTACAACTGCATTATGCCCCCAGAAAACATCTGTGCCCTCATCAGTATATGCACTTTCCAGATTCTCAACTTCTAATAATAGCAGGATGGATGGCTTTTCCTTTTCACAAGTTATCAGTTTTGACCAGACAGTAGAGAATTCATTTTAATTAAATGTCTCTGAAATCCTCACTAAAAGGAACCAAGTGGTTTTCCATTAATTTCCTTCTGAACTGTACATGACCTGATTGATACTTCTCAACAACACACAACATTGGCACACTTCCTTGGATGTTCCTTCCAGGGCAGGGCTGAGATTTAAGAGTTGAGATTTATTGACCAAAAATCTTCTAGAAATTGCATGCTAGATTTTTATTATCTATCTCTTCCCCTCTTCACCTTTGCCCCAGGCAGCTTGAGATCACTTTGAATTTCCTAAACTAGCTTCTGATTCAGCAGCAGTGCCTTCAGTTACTTTCCACTTAACTGATTTTTGGAGGAATTTAGAAATGACAAATAATGATCTTTCTTTATTAAACAGTTAAAAAATAGCAATTACCTTTAAAATGCTTTTTCATAGATAAGCTTGGTTTGAATTTCCTGAGAATGTTTGTTTTCTTGGGTCTCCACAAAAGGTAAGGTTTCACCTGGAAACAAAATTTTAGGAAATCATAGTCATCCTTACTAATTTTTAAAAATGGCTAACTACATCTTAAGGCCATGATTCTTCACCAGTAGAGCTCTCATTAATCAAGTTTGTCAGTGATGTGGCTCCAGTTAACAGAAGATCCATTCTGCAGGAGTTACACACTTGTAAAAGATCAATTCCTTTTTTTTTTTCAAAAAATTTATTCCGAAGAAGAAATTAATCTTTTAATTTAGTAACATTCTACCACACTTCTGACTCACTGGATGCAAGAGGCCATTTTTCCAAAAAAGGAGAAAATCAAAATGATTTCTGTTTTGTATATTAAACATATTGAATATTTATAAATAAAATATATAAACAAAAATATATTAAATATATATAAACTTAAGGATCAGGTCTTCATTTAGAACTGGTCCTTGCTAATTAACATCCTAGATTTTACATATATATGTATATGCATAAATACATTTGCATATCTCACATATGCATGTATGTAAATGCATAATGTTTGTTTGTTTATTGTATAACAGGCTCTTCATCCAACAAGGAGTGGTGGAAAGGGCTGTAACTTTAACCAGTCAGTGCTCAGATGCTACTAGAAATGTGCAGAAGCTCACAGTCCATCCCTAGAGGTCTGCATCTTCTCGGAGGAGGGCCAAAGCAACACAGGGATAAGCAAGAGGTGCAGATGGGGAGAAGGGTCTCAGAAATAAGCAGATGCCATGAAAGCCAGTCTAGCGGCAGAAGGGATTTCTGATCTCTTGGGCTACGGATTGGACCTGAACCTAGTGATTGAGCCAGGCATCAGCATGCTGGTAGAAGGTCCCCTTGCTAAAGGGAGGGAAGAGCTAAAACAGAGCTGAGAGTGGCCTGAAGAAACTTTATGGCGTGGAGGTTATGAGCCCCAGTCTGACCTCAACAGGCCTCAGTTTACCAACCTCACAGTGTTTCTGTGGTTTAAGTGAGGTACTAAAGAAGGAGCCTGTAAAGAACCATGCAATAAGTTAAGCTCTCCATAAGCTCCAGTGGTTCTGATGACATTATTGTGATTACTGTTATTATTATTACCACTATTATTATTATTATTACACCCTAAAACAAATTATAGAAACCATTAGAACCTGTGAAATGGTGACAGAACTCACTCTTCTGTATGTCATCTTCTTCATTTCTAAAATGACCACTTCAGGGGCTCCTGGGTGGCTTGGCTGGTTGAGTCTCCCACTCTTGGTTTCAGCTCAGGTCATGCTCTCAGGGTTGTGAGATCAAGCCCTCCGCCAGGCTCTGTGCTCAGTGTGGAGGATGTTGGAGATTCTCTGCCCCTACCCCTCCCCCATGCTCCCTCACTCTTGCATGGTCTCCCTGTCTCTCTTAAATAAATAAAAGCTTTTTTAAAAAAAATCACTATTTCAGATATTTAAAATCTTTTTTAGTCTACACAGTATGGAAAAAAGTATCTTATGGCAGAAATATTTAAGAATCCCAGACAGAAAATTTCAGATCATCAGCCTGCATCTAATTTTGTGGGAAGAGAAAAATAAAATGTATGTTACTTGAAAGTTGCGAAAGCCTATCAATGGAGTGCAAAACCAATGCTTTATGAAAGGACTCCACTTGCACTATTAAAAACAATTTAGTATAACTGAGATCTCTTGATGTCATGCAAACCTGGGTTTGAATTCCAGCTCTGTTACATAATTACCACTTTGCATAAATTATTTAGCTACCATTTTACCATCTGTAAAATGAAGGTAATATAGCGAATTTTTCCTAAGATTCTTATGAAACTAAAATACAAACATGTATGGAAAGTACTTAGCATAATAATTAGTATTTAGTAAACCTACAAAAGTAATGTCATATATTATTAGAGAAAAGTGCAAGTATTCTTGAGCATTTTTTTTAATTTTAAAAAATATTTTGGTAGAAACCAAGGTAGCATTTATCTCTTGAGGAGATTACTGCTGACCTTGAGCAAGTTATGTAATCTCTCTGACCCTTGATTATCTTGTGTATAAAATGGGAAAGTACTGCCTAAGAATTTTGTGAAAAATGAGTTATAGAAGAGGTTCTAGCATAATGCCTGCCCAATTAGAGGTTGCTTTAAAGTTGGTGTGAATGCAATTTATCACACTTAACAAAGCATTATTTACATTTAACTCTTTAAAAAAAAATAGTGAAGTGAGTGGTATTTACAGTTGCCCTTGTTTTTTTAAGGCAAGAGGAGGACCGAAGAATAGGCCTGTTATTGGGAGGCTTGCTGGAAGATAGCTCTGAATGGAGTGATCCTGAGCTTAATCTACTTTCCTTGATGAGGTCATCTGTACAATAGAGAAAGAATTCACTTGTTTGTAAAATGATCAGATTGAAAGTACCAGGCATTGTTTGTTGAAATACTTCTTTTCACTTGTAGATCTCCAATCCTTGCTTTTATGTACAGCCTTACAAATGAAGTGGAATGCCAAGGACCTTCTCTCAACAAATTCAAGAGGGGTTAGAGTAGAGAAGAAAAGAAATATACTTAAAGAAATGGTCCAGGGCTTCACACAGATGACGCATGCTTAGGAAAAACAACAACAACAACAACAACAACAAAACAACAAACTTTAGTTTTAGCAGAGGCAGAGCAAGCTTGAGATTTTTCCGGTGTGAAATTGGAATTTATCCCAGGTTGAATCCAATTAATGCTAACAAGTTAATCTTGACTGGTTCGCTCATTTCTCCTAGACACATACAAAAATCAGCTAGAGGTTCCAGCTGGCTGATTATTTACAGATCATCAAACAATTTTCCAAGAATACTAAGTACATCAAAACCACTGGATTGACCTAATGTGTGTAAGTGGGCAATAGAAAAAGGGTAACCAGCAAGATTGTTGGGTATAGTAGATATGCTTCTTTAATTAATTGCATTGCTTCCCACAAACTTCTATCCTCCCAGCTTTGGTATTGGCATTAGAAAATAGCTAGTTACCTCTTTCAGCCACTAAGTTCTAATAACCATTGCCTGACTGTTCTCAGGTTCTGTTATCTTTGCCTTTGCTCTCCCTTCCCCTATAGTAAGCAAGCAAAGAGATTCAGTAGAGCACAGTGCCCTGAAAAGAATCCACAAATGCTATATGACCTTGGGCACATTCATAAAATGCTCATCTGGAAAATGAGATTTCCTACCTTGTAAGGTTTGAGAATTGAGTTAATTCATGCAAAATGTTTAGAGCAGGACCTAGCACAAGATAGGTGCTCTTTGAATTGGGGAACACATGTCTCAGTCTGCCTGGGAGAGTCCCAATTTATTCTTGTCTCAGCTTTCCAATCAGTTTGGCATTTTTCATTTTTTTAAAGATTTTATTTACTTATTTGAGAGAGAAAACATGACATAAGATTGAAGAGGTGAGAGGGAGAAGAAGACTCCCTGCTGTGCAGAGATTTTTTTTTTTTTCCCCCATGCTGGGCTCCATCCTAGGACTCCAAGATCATGACCTGAGCTAAAGGCAGTAGCTTAATCAACTGAACCACCCAAGAGCCCTGACATTTGTCATTCCTAAGGCATCCTGGTTTGGATGATACGACATGTGCCCCACCTGTGCAAAAGTAGTAAAGCTGCTATTATTATTATTATCGATAAATTATACACATGCATTTCTGGTAGTTTAGTAGAGTCCTGATTATGAATACACATGCACATTGAGATATTAATACATGTTGAAATAGTCTAGAATCAGAATAGTGTAATAAAAAGAATTAATTCTTAAAACACTTGCTGTGTGATTGGATGGAAGTTCCCTCGCCTGTCTCAGATCTAAATCCTCTACAGTAAAACCACATAATATATAGCCTATGAACTCAGTGATTGTAGGAATCCAATGAAAAAATATAAAAGAAAATAATTTGTAAAATATAGCCCTTGATATAAATGAAACATAATTCTTGGACTAAAATTTGAGTTAAGTATCATGTTTCCATAAATGCCACATTCACACTGCCTCAAACCTTCTACGTACCTAGTAGTTCATATGTATTACTGAATTTGTAATATTTGGTTAGAAGAAAAGCGTCAAGCAACCAAAATGATCTGTTGCAGGCACCTGGGTGGCTCAGTGGGTTAAAGCCTCTGCCTTCAGCTCAGGTCCTGATCTCAGGGTCCTGGGATCCAGGCGGACATCAGGCTCTCTGCTCAGCAGGGAGCCTGCTTCCTCCTCTCTGCCTGCCTCTCTGCCTACTTGTGATCTCTCTGTCAAATAAATAAATAAAATCTTAAAAAAAAAAAAAATGATCGGTTGCTCAGCCATGCACTGAGAACTCTTAGAACTTAGCAGTTCCTATTTCTTGACTTACTTGGGCACATCAATATGTACAATAGAATCAGTAGTTAAGTGGATGGGTTAAAGTCATTGTTTTGCCACTAATGAGCTGAATGGCATTAAGCAAATTATTTAATGAATCTAGGTCTCAATGATGGGAATACTATTACTATTCCACAAAATTATAATGAGACATAAATGAGATCATGATTATAAGTCCTAGTACAGTGACCTTATTAGGCTTGATATATAGTAAAATCCAAATAAATGTTAGCTATTATATCTAATTTTAAAGTTCTTAACAAAGCACCAAGGGGAGCTCAATCTTTCTATTTCAGAATACATGTTAGTACTATGGAGTAGGAGGTTAATAGGCAGATGACTTAGTTCCTGACCCTAAGAAAATTCTAACTTATATCTTAAGGTTGACAGGAAGGCAGCAGTTAGCTCTGGCTGACAAATATTTATTAAATAATTGCTAAATACATATAAGAAAATAAATAAAAGTTGATGAGAAGCTTATAACAATAGCAGTCTAACAAATGATACCCGAAAGAAGGCAAAATATAGAAAGTGGTATAAGAAAGTTACAATAAATGGTATTAAAGTTCCACAAAGGCTATAATACTGAGGTTAAATTTTAAACAGAGACAGGTCCATGGATGGTGACCTTTTGGATTGGCTCTGAAGGTGTGGACAGGCAGAAGGGAAGGCCAGAATATTCTAGGAATTGAGGAAAGAAAGATTTATTCTCCAATATTAAGCTGTCTGTTGGAAACAAAGTGAATTCACAGGCTATTGGTGTGAAACTTAAAAAACAAGGCAACAGATTTTTGAAATCTCTGAATCAACCCTGCTCAGGATAGTCTCCAAAATAGTTACTACTTGCTGCCTAAATCGTATCATTTTTAGCCGTTTTGGGTGTCTCAGAGGTCAAAGACATTTGGCCTGTGCTGAAACTTTGAAAACCATTTCAAGTAGGATGACCCAGATTTTATATAATGTGTTTTATGTATATAAACCCACATAAGCATGTATTGCTGATAAATTTCCTAATAATATGAGTGGTATAAAGAAAATCAGACCCTAAATCTTGCCAATAAAAGTAGTTTGAATTGTTATCCAATTTAATAGCATTCTTCCCTTTATTAGAAATTCAACAAATATTTTTGGAATATGTGCCAAGAACTGTGACTAGAGAATTAAAAACTAAGATTACGGGACTTTCTGTGTCATTATCCTGTGTAAACAAAAAGAAATAAAGTTGGTTCATAATTCCTATAGCCATCGACTGTGAATACCAAAATCTAGTATGTCGGCTATTTGCACTCCCTTTGAGCTGATGTGGTCCTTTATAAATGGGCTTGTCTTTTCAGATAGATTTTGTTGTGGTGGTTGTGGTTGAATTTCAGAAGATGAGAGTCTCTGCTTACACATTCCAGTTGGGCTAAGGCGCTATAAGTTATCACTATTAAAAAAGTTTCATCAGTGTGCATTGAGTAAAATAGAGTTGCTACATTTATCTAATGGCTACATTTATCTAATGGCTAAATTTAGCTTTTCAATGCAAATTAAGGCAGCCAATCATCTGTTGAAAGAAATGTTTTTTCAATCCAGATTACAAACACATGTGTTTATTCTTTATTGATAATCATATTTTCTCCTTTGGTAAAACATCTTGTTTCTGCATTTTGACATCAGAAAGAAACATCGCTGGGATTATAACATCTCCTAAAACTCTGACTCTCAACCTCAGATTCTTCACCCTTCACTAATCTGATGTTCTCACTCTCTGTTTTATCTTTCATAGATGTTTCACTGAATTAGCAACCACTCTCGGAAAATACCTGTAGGACAAAGAATTTTACATGATTTCAAGTTGTCCATCTACAAAATTGTTTCAAGTCACTTATACACATAATCAGATAAATTATTTTGGTGTTCAACGCAATTAAATAACTCATAATTTTTAAAAGTAGAAACACTTGCTTGAATTAGAAGCTTTCAAATTAACCCAACCTATATGCATGACATCATTGACTTAATTTGTTTCCAAAGCATGACATTTAAAGAAAAGACGTAAAAGGGAATTTTTTGTTGAGAGACAGATTAATTTTTTCTAAGAAAGCCTTTTAACTCCTTATGAAAAGCAAAGAGAAATGCTTCTTCATAAATACCTTATAGATATATTGCTTCAAAATATAATAAATATTATTGGTAATATCAGTAACAAAAAAACTTTATATTTTAAAAATACTAAATCATCATTTTAAAGAAAAAAAGGGGAAAATTTGAGTGTTGGCCTTGAATATTTCTCAGCAAGACTGAGGTAGTCTCAGTCATGCTCTGCTTACAGCGTTTCTAAGATCAAGGGAAATGCTGGAATAGTTAGGTTGTTTGCGTATGTAAGTGGCCCTCCTTCTGTTATTTGGATCATCAAAATAATAACACTGAGAAAACAACAACAAAAAAGTCTGTTTGGGACAGAAGAAATCACCCCAAAATATGGCTGAGTGCAAAGCACAAATGTTTAGGAAAATGAAGAAACTGGCTTGGCAGGGCTGTGAACCACCTTCTTCGGCTCCAATTCATTCTCAGCGTTCCTGACGATACTTATTTTGATATGAACATTAAGCATTCAGAATTAATGAAGTATTCAAGCTGTATTTTATCTACCCAGAAAGGCTTTCTCCCATATTTCTCAGTGAGAAGGAATAAATGAGTTAATCCAAGATTTTTTTTTTTTTTTACCTTGAAGAATTTATTTTCTTCTGTTACATTATTACGAGGAAGAAAATTGAACACCTATCTCCCCTTTGATCTTTCAGTGACAGAACAGATGACCTCTTGAAGTCGCTTTCAGCTTCAAGATTTGGGTTCTCTATTCTTCAAAATATTAGAGATCTTTGTGAAGTAAGGCACAAAAGGAGTGCTGGGTAGGAAATGCAGGTGTAGGAAAGGGGCAAATTAATGTTCATTATCCTCCAATTTATCAGGGTGGTTCCATCATCTTCAGTAGTATTGAATCCTGCTGAGCAAATAGCATAAACTCCAAAAGGCACTTTCTGGCCCAGCGAGAACTAGGGCACCATCAGTTCTGCTACTGTACCTGCCAGCATCGCAGTGACACACAAGAATACACAGGTCTGGGTCTGTAACATGGGTCTGTCAGTTTCGGTGGCCTGCACATTCAAATGTGTTCGGTGCTGACTGACACTGTCTTTTCCTTCACTCTGCTAGCTTTCTCTGTACTCAAAGGGAAAGCTAGAGACATCCCTCCCTGACTAAATGGTCTCTATATTAAAAAAAAAAAAAAGAAAAGAAAATGTAACTACTGTAAGGAGAGAATAAAGAACCCAGTATGTCTCTATTTCTATAATTACTTTTTTTTTCTAAAATCTGAACTGTACAATCTGTGAGCACAGGCATTCCAACATCAGAGTTAGGTTCTTGAGTTCTGTATCACTCTATTACCCCCCAAGGAATTCAAATTTAACATAGTTTGCAACTTAAAAGCAGCATAAAATAAAATCTCAGAAAATGTCATGGCACCGCATCAAATATTTAATGTCAGGTTCCCTTATGTTCATTGCATTGCAAAAGGCAACTGACAATTATGCAATTTTGGAATGATATTTTACTTCGTAATTAAAAACCAAGTTCCCTGTGCTTGGTATTTGTAGCACATATGTGCAAAGCAATTGCTCCTAGGGAAGGAAAGATGGTATCTTTGCACTTTGAAAGACCTCTGCTTACCATGCTGTTATAAATGAGCTGTTCTCTTTTGTCAGCATAGTGCACTGAACTTCACAGTTCAGCGTATTACAGAGGAATCACCAAATAGCAGGCAAGCAAAAGTCCATTGTTCAGAACTTGTGAATTTTATGACACCATTTCTTAGTTCAATATTACAAACATTGCCTTCCTTTACTTATAATACCAAAAATTTCATCTGATATGTTCTCAGCTTTTAATTGTTTTTCAACCCTAAATTGGGGTTTGAACTCTTTGAATATAATTTGAATAACAACGTACCAGTTGATACGATGCTAAGGAAAAGAAGAGACCTGTAAAATTGCTGAAAATATACCATCTTGTTTATGGTCTCTTGCTTCACTTTGAGAAACATGCATTTTAATGAGGTCTTTTGCTTTGAAGTCCAGTCATCTTTATGAACTGCCCCTGTATGCTGAGATTATGAGGCTTCCTTCATTCTGATACAATGTAGCTTTCAACTTGCCTAAATAAGGAAGATAATGAAGAGTACTATACATTTTTAGTTATTATTTCATAATTTACTTTCAACCAACAGAATAAATGTTCTATCTTACTGAGGGCCAATACATAAAGGTACAATCATCAATGTAGACATCTTAGCAAATGCAACACTTTAACTGAGATACTAATGGGACCTCAAATATCTACAGAGAGAATTTTTTCAGCAAACCAAATCTTTATTCCATATATGCCAAATCCTTTTAATGTTTGAGCAATTTTAGGAGGAAATCATTCTTAAATTATTACACAGTTTCCTACCACCTTACACAAAGCATATTGACTGCAATAAAAAAAATATTTCAAGGGCGCCTGAGTGGCTCAGTGGGTTAAAGCCTCTGCCTTTGGCTCAGGTCATGATCTCAGGGTCTTGGGATCCAGGCCACATCGGGCTCTCTGCTTGGCAGGGAGCCTGCTTCCTCCTCTCTCTCTTCCTGCCTCTCTGCCTACTTGTGATCTCTCTCTCTGACAAATAAATAAGTAAAATCTTTTTAAAAAAAATTTTCAAAATGACTCATTATTTCAAAATGACCTCAAGACCTAAAGCACTGTTTTCCCTCTTATTGAATGACCCCAGGCCATTGTTTTCAACTTATTGTAGCATTTTATAATTTTTGGTGCCTTTCTAGGCACTGAGAGTTTAAACTTTCCTTCTTAGTCTTGTCATTGTGAATACAAAGAGTGAAACACTGCCTTCTTCCTATGACTCTTACTCTACTTTGGACCCAAGATAAGATTTTGGAGCTATAGAGGAACATGAGTCCACAGACACCAATTAAGGACTCGGGGGACACGTTTATCAGGAAAGGTATGCACTTTGTTTTCCTTTTTCTTTTTTTTTTTTAAGATTTTATTTACTTGACAGAGAGATCACAAATAGGCAGAGAGGCAGGCAGAGAAAGAGGGGAAAGCAGGCTCCCTGCTGAGCAGAGAGCCTGATGTGGGGCTTGATCCCAGGACCCTAAGATCATGACCTGAGCTGAAGGCAGAAGCTTAACCCCCTGAGCCACCCAGGTGCCCAGATATGCACTCTCTGGTGTGGATTTGGCAACATTCAGTTATCTATTCGGAGACCTGTACGGCTGAAGTCCTGGTCTATCATTTCAGGTAGGTCTACTGGTTTCTTAAGTTCTCCATAAAAAGGGCGTATTATGATGCTATAACTGATTCAGACTTCAAAGAAGGCAGGTAATTATTATTGGTTCCTAGAAAAAAGCTTTAAGGAGATGGAGTCAGTTGTTCTTTTTTTAAGTATAAAAATAGTTTAAGTAGTAAACAAAACAAAGCCAGGAAAAATAGTTGACTTTTAAAAAATTCTCCCTTGGTTGATACTATACTAAATTCTAAACATGTGACCTATTGTAGGATGCATTTTAAAATACTAGGCCTATTTTATAGCTTATGGATGGTGTTGAGATAATAGAAGAGCCTACTTATAATACGGTCCCACAGTATGGAATCTAAATGTAGTGTTTTAGTAGAATCAGGTTGGAACCATATTCAAGTTTATACAGCATAATATTAAGAATCCAGCACTATAAAAACACAATGCTAGATTAAACAGCTAACCATTAGGGAGATAATTAAAACTTGGGAAAGAGGAGTAAAAAATGGCTTTCATTTTACATCCTATATTTCTGTATAGCTTAACGTTTTTAACAACATATGTATGAGTATATATGAATGAATATATATGTGTGTAGGTGTGTGTGTGCATAATTGTTTTTCAGTTAAAAAATCTTTCAATTACACATAAGACCACAGAAAAAGAAGATACCCAATTTCATTTCAAACAAACAAAATAAATTTCACTTTACTTTGTGGGATGACTCAAATATAATCAGAATTTTTCTGCTTACTTATTCCTTAATGTATTGAAGTTAAGTGCTGGATCAGTTTGCCGCTGAACAAACTACTGCGAAATGGGTTGCTGAAACAAAAGAAACTTATTATCTCACCGTTCAGGGGGCTGGAAATCCAAAATCAGGATGTCAGCAGGATTTGTTCCTTCTGAGGGCTATGAGGGAAGGGTCTGCTCTGGGCCTCACTCTTTGGCCTACAGATGGCTGTCCTCATGTTCCTATGGCATTCTTCCTATACTTGTATCTGTTTCCATATTTTCTTTTTTTTAAAAGAAATACCAGTTATATAATGGACTAATTCCTGAGGTACTAGGAAATAGGACGTCAACATATGAATTTGGAAGGGATTCAGTTGAACCCATTCCAGGTGTTAATAATTCATAAACCTCATGGAGATCTGGCCAATCTGATGATTTCCTGCAACAGCTTTGGGCCCACTGCCTCCCCTGCCCGTCATACACACCTTCTTTCTCTTTCCTCTCAGCTTCTGCTCACAACTTTGGTAAAGGTGAACACAGCCACAGGCCACTTCTGTCATCAGGCAAGTTGTATTTTTAGGGAAATAATTCAAAAGGTACCTGGAAAATCTCTTTCTATAAAGACAGAAATTTTCCTGGAAGTTGAGAGTCTTGTCTACACAGACCAAAATTGATGATTAATTTTTTCCTTAGGGAAAACATTACTGCTTGAAAACTCATTTTGTTAGGGCTGGCACAATAACATATCATAGTGTATTAAAACAAAAAAAAAATATATTCCACACATGCACATTCCAATGCTGGGATTTTCATTTTACCTAATCCTGAATGAGAATTTTACCATATATCTGATTAACTTCTATTTATATCTTCCTGATTCCTGTTTTCTTAATTTCTTACACTAAAAGATCCCAAACATCCCCCATATATTATTTTAAAAGGAAATTGCAAAGATAATTGTTTTTATAGAATCATAAAGTAAAACGAGGACTTTTAGCAATTAACCATTGCAAACCTTCATTTGACACAGAAGGAAACTAGACCCAAAAGGGTACTGTTGGTGATATTGAGTTAATCACTGGAAGAATATGGTTTTCCTTAGGTGTAAGACCTCTAGGCTCCACACATGTCTTCTTAATATTTGGAATTATAATCTAGCTTATAAAAAGAAACCCGGGGGCCCCTGAGTGGCTCAGTTGGTTGAGTAACCAACTCTTGGTTTCGGCTCAGGTCATGATCTCCAGGTTGTGAGATCAAGCCCCGCATTGGGCTTGGAGCTCAGTAAGGAGTCTGCTTGAGATTCTCTCTCTCCCTTTCCTTCTGCCCCTCCCTGTGTGCTCTTTCTCCCTCTAAAGTGAATAAATAAATCTTTAAAAAAAAAAGGAAGCAGAAGGAACCCTTACAGAGTCTTTAAAAAACTGATGAATTTGTGGGGGGCAAAATGAAAACAAGAAACAAAAAACACCACATATATACCTAAAATCCAGAATGCATTTGAACAAATTAGGTCTAGTGTGAGAGGAAGATGGAGCTTACTTCCAATAAGTGCACAATTATATAATGAGCTTATGGAAATACATTACTACAAGATATATAGCATATAAAATATTGGCATATTAAAACAGACCACATAAATCAATTTAAAGAGCTAGTTCCTGGTAATTCCTAAATAGTTTATGCTTTTTAGCTATTGGAACTCATTTTAGATGTTATCAATACCTACCCTCGAATAATGAAAACTTCAGATGAATTCAAATGGAATCCCTTTTTGTTTCAAGCTTGGTGGTTGATAATTTTTCTAAAAATGTGTAATAGGTTTTCTACTTTAGTAAAGAGGACATATCTTTTTTTATGATTGAAACACATCAGCACCTCTGAGTTATTGTGACAATTGCAAATACATAGTGATGCAAATTTAACTGAGAAAGTGTAATACGCTGATGTGAATCTACGTTGACCCCAAGAGATGGGTAGCTCACAATTATTTTGCTGCTTTGTAGGCTTTAAAGTCAGTTGCTTTTTTGTGTGTATGTTACAGTCTCTCATTAAAAACTTAGCGGATGGATGGTGCAGTTCCACTCATTCCTCCAGCAGACCACCATGCATCCTGCCAATTCCTAGGAGTCATCTTCTTCTTATAAGGAAACCCAAAGACAGTAATTTGTTTTACTGAAAATGTGAAGGCTTCTACATCTGAATCAAGATAGTATGCACATGAAACAGAAAGATTTCTTTCTTGAATGATCCAGTTTAATCCTATTATGCAATTACCTATATGTATTATTTAGATCCTTTACATAAAATAATAGGATAAAGCATTCCCTTGAAGTCCTAAATATTTCTCTATTTTTTTGTATGCTGATAGTGTTGAGAATAATTGTATTTCTGGGGTGCCTAGCTGGCTTAGTTGGAAGAGAATGCGACTCGATCTCAGGGTTGTGAATTTGAGCCCCACATTGGGTATATAGATTAGTAAAAATAAATAAACTTGAATAAAATAAGAAAATAAAAATAATTATTTTTTTCAGATGTTAGAAATAATCTATTATATACTTTGAGGTCTAAGAAAGTCTAACTGTGTAGGAGGAGGTCAAAGACTATTAAAGAGTGCTTGAAATAAAAATAAGCTGTCAGAAAGTTTTATCATGTAGAAATCTGCATTCTAATGGGTTTTATTGCAATGGAATTTCTATACACATATACATACTTACATGGATATATATATGTGTGTGTGTGTGTGTGTGTGTGTGTGTGTGTGTGTGTGTATCTATACACACATATACATACATTGCTTTAGTAGGATTACTCCGGGGTGGGGGGCAGGCATTCACAGAAAACTATGATTTTACTCCAACTGCCCTATAAAACCCCTTACAGTAGCAATAGAAGAACCATCATGCTAAGAGGTTTCTAGCTTCTTGTGACAGAAGTATCCTGACTTGCTGACAGTAATATCCAGCTACAGTTGGAAGAAAATACTTCTTAAAAGACAAATATGTCAAGTAAATGACCACTGGTTTCATTGCCCCCAACAGAGGAAGGACAGGGCTAGCCCTTATCTCTGCCTTTCTGGGAGGCTTTACTATGTGCAGTCAGCCCACAGATGGACCCTTCCCAAGGAAACACACACAGGAGTCTACCAGT
Source organism: Spilogale gracilis (assembly GCA_004023965.1). Taxonomy (NCBI): domain Eukaryota; kingdom Metazoa; phylum Chordata; class Mammalia; order Carnivora; family Mephitidae; genus Spilogale; species Spilogale gracilis. Next base: position 114,154 of record PITA01000690.1, on the reverse strand, counting down.
ACCTGCAAGGGTCAACATGACTCCCAGGAGAGCAGACCCTATGGCTCCACCATTCCATGCTGACAATGCCCTGCCACTTCAGGGTCAGAAATACGTGCTCGGGCTTGGTCACTAAGTCAAAGGATTTCCACTACTGTGTCATTGTTTTATCGCCTCTCCTGCTTTGCTGTGTGCAGCCTCACAGATTTGCAATGTCAGCAATAAACATGTTTCAACTATTAAAAGATTGTGGTCCTCTCCAAAATCCAGTACTATTCAATGTCACTTATAATCCTGAGGGAAATATTCAGCCACAGAAAATTCATAGTTTCATCAATGCCTTGGAAAGGTTAACATTTTCCAAAAAGCTTTTTTTCCATGAGTAAAATAATATCTTCTATGCTTAGTTTCAGAGAAATATTATTTGAGGCAGACTCAGACATTATTTTTGTTACTTACATTCATGACTTTCCACTGGCCCAACTTTTGATTGCAAATATGTGCCAAGAACACTGTAATAGGCTATCTGGTGAGGTATTGTAGGCATATTCTGTGCCTTTGCTCGGTCTGATTCTTCTGCCTTTGTGTTCCCCAAACCCACCCCTGTCTAGTAGTCCTAACATTGGCTTATCACATTTAATCTTCTCTCATAACTATCCGTTTACATATTATTCTTCCCTATAAGTTTGCCAACTTCTTACCATCAAAACGCTCTTTCTCATCCTTGAACCTTCTGCTCCAAGTCTTGTATCTAGTAGATTCAGAATGAACCAGAAGGCCTCCTTCAACTTGGTCCCTTTTGTTATGTGGCATGGTGTCTTGTTACCTTCAGGGATGTTGTGGAGATCACGTGAGATGCATGAGCTGAAAGCATTTGAAAATGAAAGAAAACCCCAGTCCAAATGCAAGACACAGCTATTAATCAATAGATAATAAACAATAAAATTACTTTCTTTGAAAACTGTTTAACTTTTATGGATGATTTCTTGAGCCAATTATCCTAGCTCTGTATTGGTGTCTTAAATATATTAATCAATATAGAAAACAGTGTGAACATTTCTAAAAGCCCTTCTAAAATTCATATATGGCATAGAAGAAAGACGCTAAATTGAAATATAATATTGTATGCATGGCTCATGCTAAGTGAATCTGAATAAGCAAAATTACTCAAAAGTAGCAGGTTAACCAGTACTGGGCAATAATATGGAGAAATCAGCTGTGATGGTTCATTTTATGGGTCAGCTTGACTGGCCACAGCATACCCAGAGTAAACATTATTTCGAGGTGTATTTATGTGGGTAGTTTCTGGAGGAGAATAACATTTCACCAGTGGACAGCAATAAATCACCCTCCTTCTGTGAGTGGGTCTTTTCCAATCCCCTGAGGACCCAAATACAAGAAAAGGCAAAGGAAGGAGGAATTAATTCCTTTTATCCTACCTCACTAATTAATTTGGAACATCTCACCTCATCTTTCCTGACCCTGAGACTGGAATTTATACCATCAGCAATCCTGGCTCTCAGGTCATCCCACAAGGCTGAATTACCCCACTGGCTTCCCTTGGTCTCCAGCTTGCAGACAGCTGATCTTGGGATTTCTCAGCCTTTGAAATCATGGGAGCCAGTTCCTTATTATAAATCCTGCTACCTACATATATAGATGCATATGGAGATCTATATATAGTTCTGTATATAGATACATACCTCTCTATATGTAGATATATAGATACCCTCACACATGTTAGTTGGCTATCATTGAGAACAGGTAAGTGTTGGCAAGAACATGGAGAAAAAGGAACTCTCATGCACCGTTGGTGAGGATATAAATTTGATCAACCACTATGAAAACCAGTATGGAGACTCTGAAGAACCTTCTCTGAAGAACCTTCTCTAGCATTAGAAGAAAGAAAATGTCAGGATTGCAAGGGTCTGGCTTTGTAACTTCCTGCTGTTTCAAACCTGTCTGACTACAGAACATATTTGAAATTTCTGTGCTTCAGAAGTCTTGGTCCAAGTCATGATGATCTCTTACCTGGCTTCCAGCAATGGCCTGTTAACTGGTCTCCTTGTTCAGCTCTTGCTTCCTTTGAAATTGTAGGTCAGATCATGTCATTCCTCTGTTCTAAACCTTCAGTGGTTTCCCATAGCACTAAGAATAAATGTCCTGACCCTGCTCTCTGCTACCTCTTTGAGCTCACCCTCCACTCCTCTCCCACTGGCTCCATCCACTGCTTCCTGGCTGTCCTCTGAAGAAGTCTAGCTCATTTCCACTTAGGGCTTTTGTACTTGCTGTCCCCCACAGGGGGAACCTTCCTCTGTTCTTCAAATATCTGGACAGTAGTTTCTCATTGTTTGGTTCCTGCTGAAATCCCATCTCCCAAGAAGCCTTTCCTGACTACCTTAGTGGACTTTCACCCCATATCCTAATATCTGGTCTTCCCATATCCCACCATCTAGTGTCCCCATATTCCATGCACTAGTATCCCCATATCTTATCTCTAGTCACCTCATATCCACTATCTCATTTTCTTTTTTAAACTTCTCACTTTCTGATATTGTATTTATTATCTGTTAATAGGTGTGTTTAGAGGTTTTTTTTTTTATGTGTTGATTTTTTTGTCTTTTCCCACTAAGATATAAGTTCCATTAGGGTAGTGATCTTGTCTGTTTTACTTATTAATGTATCTCAAGGACCTAGAAATAAGCCTATATATACCAAGTGTGTTGGCTTTGTACAATGGCTAGACTAATTGCAGACCCCAGAATTCCCCTTCTATTAATCCAAGGAGGAACTACACTTATGGGACCGGCTTAGTCAGTTGGAAGGCCTTAAAAAGAAAACCTAGCCCTTCTCTGAGCCACAAGACTTCCAAAACAGCAGCTGGATGTGCAACTGTTCTTCCTTCCTTCTGGATCTTTCTTCCTAAGTGACTGCTGGCTGTGGACAAGCCTAAGCCCATGGGTCTTCAGCCTGGTCATGATCTTTCCTTCCTAATTTCTTGGCCCATGGACTTCAGGTTTGCTTAGTGACCCCCATGATGACCTATGTAGGTCCATTCATTATAATAAATACACACACCACATATGTATTTTCCTTTCTGATTCTGTTTCTCTGGTTCAACCATGACTGATGTAGCAAATGTTCAATAAATATCTGTTGAATGAAAAAATAAGTATAATAGAAAAAACTGGGAGAATATTCTATTACTTATCTGCTGTTGTACAATGTATCACCCCTAAAGCTTTATGGCTAAAAACAACAATAATCATTTATTATTACTCATGGTTTTTATAGGTTGGAAATTTAGGAGTAATTTAGTCTGGTAGTTCTTGCCTAAGTTTTCTCATGAGTTGGAAGCAGATGTTAGCTAGGGCTCTTGTCATCTGAAGGTCTGACCAGGACCAGGAGACCTAATTCCAAAGTGGCTCACGCACATGGATGGTCAGTTGACACTGGCTGTGAGTAGGAGGCTTCTGTTCCTTTCCCCATGGGCCTCTCCAGAGATATCTGACTATCTTCAAACAGGATGGCTGGATTCCTTCAGAGGGAACAATCCAAAAGACCAAATAGAAGCTGAAATTCCCTTAATGCTTTACATTTGGAAATCACACATAGTCACTTTCAAATTATTTTAATGCTCATACAAATCAATTTGATTCCATGTAGAAGGAAGTTACTCAAGGCTGTGAATATCAGGAGATGAGGATCATTGGAGACCATCTTGGAAGCCAACCACAAATACATAGCAAAATTTTAATATTAGTTATATCTGGATATTGGGATAAATACATGCTTTTCCTCTCTGTACTTTTCTATCTTTCCTAAAAATCTTTGCAATGGACATACATTATTTTTAAATCCGAGAAAACTATGTGTTTCTATTTGTAGGTATACATATATATATATATATGTATATATGTATACATACATATATGTATATTTATATACAGTCACATATATATTGGTATGTGTGGATATATATATCATCATTCATGGTGACAGATCTAGTAAAGTTCTTTAAATTCTTCTTATATTTAGGACTGAATTTCTATAGGCCTAAATATAAAATTTCATTCTTTATAGTGTAAATAATTCAAGTCATTTGTAAGAGGATGCACCTGGTTTTGTTTTAGGAAAGAAATTTAAAAAAAAAAAAAAAAAAGACTCCATGATACTAAAATAGAGAAGGAGGAAAAAGGAAAAACACTGTTGCGCAGAAGAATGTCAGCTAGTAAATGTGAAAAACAGGACTGAATTCAAAATCATCTTGTAACCATCACTGTAATAACTGAGTCAAGTGAGGATCATTCGCAAATGTTAAAATTATTGAGTGAAGAATACTGGAAGACAGGATAGTCATATGATCACCCCACAGATGATTTTTTAGTTCCAAAGAGAAATATGGTGATCTGGTAAAAATATCCTAACTAGGTGATCAAACTTAACTTCACCGGTAAAATAACACATTGACATCATATAATATAACACTTAATAAACATCACCCATGCAACATTCTTGCCCAAAATACGTAAAATGAACGTGATCATGAGGAAATAATCAGACAAACCTAGGTTGTAGAACATTCTACAAGACAGTTGTTTTAGACCCCTCAAGATATCAATACATGTCAAACATGAAAAGATAGAGGGATTATTCCAGACGAAGTTAAGGGAGATAAAGGAAATAGCCAAATGCAATGCATTATCTTTGTTTGGATCCTGGATCAAAAAAAAAAAAAAGTATAAAGGACAGTTGGCAACAATTTTGCAAGTTTGAATATGCACTCTGTATTTTACAACATTTTTGCATTATTGTTAAGTTTATTAAGAGTAACCCTTTTATGTTTTTTTTAAAGGCTTCTTTTTTTTTAAGATTTTGTTTATTTATTTGACAGAGAGAGAGATCACAAGTAGGCAGAGAGGCAGGCAGAGAGAGAGAAGGACGTAGGCTCCTTGCTGAGCAGAGAGCCCGATGCAAGCCTCGATCCCAAGACCCTGAGATCATAACCTGAGCGGAAGGCAAAGGCTTAACCCACTGAGCCACCCAGGCGCCCGACCCTTTAATGTTTTTATGTTTATGTTTTATTGTGATTTGTCTCTTATTACCCTTGTTTCCACACACTGAAGTAACATGTACAACTTAAGAAAATGTGTATGTACACACTCACACACACACACACATACACACACAGAACACAAATGTGGCAATATGTTAAGAACTAGTGGACCGAGGTGATGGATATAGAAGGTATTCATTAAACTCTGCTTTCATCTTATTTTTCCGTAGAATTGAATTTTTTCAAAATAAAAAGTTAGGTAAAATACAATAGGCAGGAGGTGGGGAGGAGGGAGAAAGAAAAAAGAGCAAAGAAGAGAGAGAGAGAGGGGAAAAGGGGGAGGAAGGAAAGATGAAAAGAAGGAATGAAGCTAAGGAAGAAAGGGAGGGAAGGAGGAAGGGACAGAAAGAGGGAGGGAAGAAGGTCCAGCAGGAAACATCTAATGATGAAAGACCTTTAATCCTCATTGCTTAATCAAAACACCAGATTTCCTTGATATAAAAGCTTAAATATAATGTCCCCATAATCACAAATGCACACAAAACAAGATACCTAGAGATAAAAGAAAATTCATCAGTGCTTTTTATAAAATTTGGGATTCATCTTAATATTTATAAATTCAGTTTTAATATATTTATATCATGAAACAACATGTAGCCATGAAAACACTTTTTCAGAAAGTACTGAAGGGCACCAGAAAGCACTCACAATGTAATATTGAGTCAAAGAAGCAGTAAGTAAAACTCTATGAGATCTTCATTTTTATTTTTTATTATAGCATGATTAACATAAAATAAGATGCATGGATCTTTGTGTTCAGTTTCAGCAGTTTGGGAAATCATGTACACTAGTGTAACTACCATCCAAAACAAGAAACATTTTCATCATCCCCTGAAAGTCCCCTCCTACCTCTTTCCAATTGATTCTCTTCTTCCATTCTCATTAGGCAATCTTTTTTCTTATTTCCAGCTCTATAGATTAGTTTTGCTTGTTCTCTTTCATTTATATGAAGTATATGAAATTTACTCTTTTGGATCTGGCTTCTTTTGCTTTATCATAGATTATTACACTTCGAAATTCATTGCTGTTGGCTGTTTTAGGAATTCATTCTTTTGTATAGCTCAGTAATATTTCATTAGATAAGCTGACCATCTTGTTAGTATTCCATTGTATGTTTGTTTTTCCTTCTCTCTATCAATAAACACTAAGCTGTTCCCAGTTTTAAATTTTTATAAATAAAACCAATATAAATATCGCCATATCTAAGATTTTGTGGACATATATGTTTTTCTCCCTCTTGGGAAAATACTGGAAGTGGAGTTAGTGTAAATTTGACTTTATAATACCCTGCTAAACTATTCACCAAAATGCCTTTACTATGTTACATTCTCCCCAGCCACGATGAGAGGTCCAGTTGCTCCACATCCTCTCCAACATTTAGTGCTGTCACTCTTTTTCACTTTAGCCACCCTAATGGGTAGATATAGTACTTCATAGTGGTTTTAATTTGCATTCATTTGCTGACTAATGAAATGTCCACTTTGCTTTCTATACATATTACCCATCAATATATATCATCTTTTGTGGTGGCTTTAAATATATATAAAAACTATTTGATATCCCTTCATTCAAAAGTGGAGCCTAATTTTCGTCAGCTCAAGCATGGGATTTACTTAGTGAGTTACTTTTAATAAATAAACTATGGTAGAAGTGGTGGTGTGGATGTCTAAATTAGAATGCAAAGGTATCATGACTTTCTCCTTGTCTTTTTTTTGGTTGGCTCACTCTAGGAGAGGACAGCTGCCATACCACGAGGACATTCAAGCAGTCTAGAAAGAAGCCCACGTAGTGAGGGAATGGGGCCTCCCACCAACAGCACTTGTTGAGTAAATCGTCTCGGAAGGGACTCGTCCGGCTCTGGTCAGACCTTCAGCTGAACTCAGCCTCAGGTGGCAACTCAACAGAAGCCTCATGACTGACACCAAACCAGAGCCACCCGGTGAATCTGTCCCCAAATTTCTGATCCTCAGAAAGTATGAGATAATAAACATTTGTTGTTTAATTTATCTTTTAAAGATTTATTTCTTTATTTGAGAGAGAGAGAGCACACAGGGGGGAGGGAGAAGCAGGGTCCCTGCTGAGGGATCCCAAGACACCTGCATTCCTGAACCAAGGTTCAGCAGATGCCCAACCAACTGAGCCACCCAGGCACCCCAATATTTGTTGTTTTAAACTAAACTTTAGAGTAATTTTTAGAGTAATTCATTATGTAGCAATAAATAATATACTCATTTTTAGAGTTATCCTTTTATTAAAGTTTTTTAGGAGTTTTAGCATGTATATATGTGCTGAGATTTTTGTCCCCCAGTTTATGACTTTTCTAATCATTTCTGAACAGCATCTTCTAATGAGCAGAAAGAATTGCACAATCCAATTTAACCTTTTTTTCCTCTTGTGTTTAATGCTTTATGTGTTCTTTCCACGAAATCTTTGCCTACCCTCCAGATCATAAAGATATTCTCCTTGTAGCTTTATGTTTCTGATCTTAAGTTTAGATCTATGATCTACCTCAAGTTAATTTTTTTTATGTATGGAGTAAGGTATGGGTCAAAGTTCATTTGTTTTCTTCTGCATGGATACTCAGTTGTCCCAGCAGCATTGCTAAGTCGTTTGGATTGATTTGGCACATTAGTTGATCTTGATTTATCTTTTTAAAAAGATAATATACAGACAAAAGGGTTAAAGGTGATACTAAAAATGTTAGGGATGATTAAGTGATACAACTGTATTTGGTTTTCTTGTTTTCTTTAGACTTTTCTGTATTTCCTTGATTTTTAAAAATGAACCTATAATACTTTTTAATGAAAATGCATAAAACATTTGATTCCTCATGTTTATTTTTTCTTTTTCTTGAACTGTCACATAAAATCTGTAAAATTGTAGCTTTAAATGCATATAAATAAATGTAACTTTAAAAATGTATGTATTATGACTTACTAATTTAAATAGAAGTCCATCTGAATAAGTGGACAGACACCTTGTAAAAAGTACAGCAAAAATTATTTTATATTTGAGCCTCATTTTTATGACCTTGATTTATAGTGAATAATTCTGAAAGTCCATAAAACTTGCCAAGTAGAAAACTCTGGACACTGCTTTTAGGTATGAATATTTTGTCATTTCAGTTTTGGGATTATTTATATTCTATTATCTCTGTGCTGGCAAACTGTTTTTCAAAGTCTCAGAGATCCCTTTTTCCCTGCGTGGGTTAAACCTTTATGTCACAATCTGGTGCACCATTCTTTGTAAACTCTTTATTGTAAGTTCAAAAGTAAACACCAACCTTAACATGTCTGAGTATCACAAATGCAGTCAAAATGAAAGCGGTTTTACTGTAACATGGTATTACGCCCGAAGAGATAAATATATACTGGCAAAAGAGGAAGACAGGCAAAGTATCAACAGTGAAAATTTATAACTCATCAGTTTCGATCACAGAAATGTCACATAAAACTTTCTTCTTTCTGTTTTGAATTGCTTTTGGATGCCCCAGAGTTTCACTTGAGGTTGAAATTTCAGCCTTAAAGGATCAAACACCAGTTCTCTCGGTATGGCTTTCTCACTTAGAACATTCCACTTGACCAAGATATAGGCAAACACTTGGAAAACTCTCAACACATCTGGCCTCTGTTTGAGCAGGACAACAGCCTGGCTTTCAAGCTTCGCCGTTCATTTGTCGCACAACCCTTGGGGGCACACTTAGGAGGGTGGTTTGTATCTCGATCCGAATGTTGAGAATGGAGGTACAGGGAGGAGGCTCACAGCAGTTCCTCTAACAGACCCCATAACCAAACCATTTGCTTTCTCTGCTGAAGCTGTGGTGCCAGCTCACACATACGTAGTGGTGGAACTGAGTAGAATGTTAAAAACCTGCACGGAAGGAGCACTGTCAGAAGAACATCAACCAGAAGGGACCCGCAGCCTGCAACAGATAGTTAACATGAACAAAGCCTGACGGAAAAAAAGGATCCTGGAAAAGTGATCACAAAAAGGCAAAATGACCAGTAAGAACTGAAAGATTTCATGTGGAAACTTTTCTGCAGCTGTGACCATTTGTCTATATTAACAATAGACTTGTTTTGTTTTGTTTGGGGCTTTGACAAATTAGTCTCCTGTGCTGTTCGCCTGTCTTGTGGAAAAATCAGAGGAAATGTGACCCTGCGGATTCTTCGTCCTATAGCCTCTCATTTTCCCCAGTTCTCCTGAGTTTGCCCCGAGCTGTAAACTAGATGAGAAAGCCTTCAAATGTCAGCTATAAAGTCAGAAGGAAAGGTTTGATCTTGGCGATTATAAGTCAGTCCCTAATGGAAATGAAGTCTGTCCACTCCGGAAACGCTGGCTTCGGTGTTGGGGGATCATGTGCAAGCTGGAGGGTGAGTGCCCAGGCTGGAACCTGGAACAGCCTGCCCCTGCCTTTGCCCAGTCTCTGGTCCTCACGGTTTCCATAACTTCCTCTCTCAACCCCACATCTCCTCCAACACCAATTAACACTTTCATCAGAAGTGGTTAAGTACCTAATGGTGACAAAGGCAAAGTACTGTACCAGGAAATGAAATAGTTTCCTCTCCTTCAGCAGAGGAATGTGAAGTTACAAGAACACCAAAATCAGTTCAGAAAGTATTACTTTTCAAAGACCAGTAGATGAAATCCTTGTGCTTCATTTTTTAAGCATAAGGAGAAGGATTTGGTATGATAGAGGCAAAAAGGAGAGAATATTCTCGGTGAATATTGAAGCCTTGCACCCAATACACACACACACACACACACACACACACACTGGTTCTTTTTTCTTTTTCTTTTTCTTTTTTAAAATGACTCTGGATGATAACTGATTTGAAGATGACTAGAGGAACAGAGTACATGTCTACTATCTTCTATCTGTTGCTATTACATGGGATCCAGAGGGAATGTGAGGATTATCTGTGTCTTTCCAATTTCTATTTATGGATACCATCCTTACATTTCTCATAGTCACTGCAGTGGATTGCATTTTGTCCCCCAACAAGATATGTCTCTGTCCTAGCCACCAGAACCTGTGATGAGACCTTATTTGGAAAAAGGGTCTTTGAAGATGAAATTAGATAAAGGATCTCAAGATGAGATCATCCTGGACTCTACAGATAGATCCTAAATACAAGGATACGTGTCCTTATAAGAAACAGAAAATGAGGGCTCCTGGCTGGCTCAGTCGGTAAAGATGTGACTCCACATCCACACTGGGTGTGGAACCTACTTAAAATTAAAAAGAGAGAGAGACAGAAGAGAAGAAAATGGGGGCAGAGATTGGAGCAATAAAGCCACAAGCCAAGGAACAGCTGGAAACTAGAGTGTTTGGAAAAGGAAGGGAACGAATCTCTCCTTAGAGTCTCTAGAGTGTGCAGCCCTGCCAACACCTTGATTTGAGGCTTCTGGCCTCCAGGATTCAGAGAGAGCACATTTTTGTTCTTCTGTGGCCTGTTTGTTAATCAGATTCAGGAAACTAATGCAGTCACTGAAGATATTTATCAGTTGTTTTCCCCTCAATCACTTATTCATTCGTTTTGTTCAGAACACAAGCATGTGTTGGGCACTGAGGAAAGCACAAGGGACACAGAGCTGAAAAAATAATTATTTTAAGAACTTTATAATCTGACATTATTAGTGTCATTGTAATGTGTGGGCACAAGAAGAGAGAGGTCCCTGCTTCCTGGGATGGTCACAGTAGGGTTCAAGAGGAGGAGCACATGAAAGTTGAGGTGTCTGCTGGGAAAGCAGGTTGGGAAGAATGGAAAGTAAAGAATTCTTGGAAGAGAAAGGAACATGAACAGAGGTATGGAGCCATGAAATCATGGAGCCTCTTTGGGAATTGGTTGTTTTTAAGTGGAATTCCAAAGTAGGTGTGATGAGAGAAAGGGTAGATAAGAGCCAGATAACAGAGAGCCACATCAGCCAGGCTGATGAGTTTGGAATGCATCACGGGGCAAACAGGAAGCCACCAAGTGCTTTAAACAGGGTGAGACTATCGTCACTCTTGCATTTTATAAAGATCCTTCTTGTAGAGGTAGGAAGAGTGGTTTGGAGACTCGGCCAAGGCACGGGGATTTGTTAGACAAGTACTGACATGGTCTGGGTGGCAGATGATAAGAGGCTGAACTAAGGCCCAATTGTGAGGCTAAAGCACAGGGAGGGATTAAAAGAGAAACTTAGGCAAGAGTCTGAGCTAGAACAGAGTCTGTGAAGAGTAGGAAGCAAACAAAGAAAATTCTATTACTGTAACCAAGAGAGATGAGAGTGTCAAGAGGGGAGAACCATCAGTCAGAAGCGACTGAGAAGCCAAGTAATGTGAAGTTTGAGAGGAGTCCATTGGATTTGTCAATAAAGAGACCATTGGTGACCTTGTCAGGGCCATTGACAGTAGATGTTATCAACTAGCAGTGTCCATTGCTGGCAAGTCCATTAGCATCCTCAAAATGAGAGGGGTGATCAGTAGATCTCTAGGGGTCTGCGTGTGTTCCCTGCAACTTCCCCAGCATCATCGGAGAATTTAGAAATGCAAATCATCAGGCCCCACTCTCTTTGAATCAGATACTCATGGATGAAGACCAAAAACTCCACGTTCTAACAAGCCCTCCATCTATTCTGATACTTGCTAAAGTAGCTTAAAGTTAGAGAAAGAGCTACTCACATCAAACAGCGATTTACTACTGAGAATGTGATCTGTGGACTGGCCACATCAATACCAGCTGGGAGCTTGTTACAAATGCAGAATTTTGAGCTCCACACCTGACCAACTGAATCAGAATCTGCCTTTGTAACAAAATCCTAGCAGTTCAGACGCACATGGAAGTTTGGGAAGCGGTACTAAAGGATTTCAAACTCAATTGCTTCCTTGCCCCAAATCTCAAATGATGTATTACATAAACCCAGTGAATTGCTAATTCAAAGAGTGGGAGAGAATTCAATATGACACACCCAAATTTCCTCCTCTCAGATGAAATAAGAAATAAGAGATAGACAATGGGCCAAAACTTACACGAGTCTGGGAATATTCTCAGAGTAATTGAAGTAATGTAGGTGCTTTCTAGTTCATTGGCATTCAATTCCAGGTTATAGAGTATGTGATTTTCTTCAAAAAGGTAAAAAACTTACCAAAGTTCATTTCAGCAATCTAGGACACTATAACGGTGTTCAGTAAAGTCTCTTACTATCCTTGACAGAAACAGTATATATGGGGAACAGGTAAATCTTTATATGACTGAATAGGGAACTGCTTATGCTAGGAAACCAAGACCATTAAGATCTGTACAATGTACTATACATAAAATACAGTTCAGGGACACCTGGGTGGCTCAGTCGATTAAGAGGCTGCCTTCAGCTCTGGTCATGATCCCAGGATTCTGGGATCAAGTCCCACATCGGGCTCCATGCTCAACAGGGAGCCTGCTTCTCCCTCTCCCTCTGCCTGACGCTCTGCCTACCTGTGCTCTCTGTGTCAAATAAATAAATAAAATCTAAAAAAGAAAAAAAAGACACTCTTAAAAAATACAGCTCAACATTTTAAAAAGACCTAGAGCTATTCCATTTATTTTGTGTGAATATAGTTTAACCCAGAGGTTCCTAAAGTGTCAGACCAGCAGTCTCCGCATCCCCTCTGAGCTTGTTAGAATTTGCATTAGGCTCCACTCTGACCTACTAGATCAGGATCTCTGCAGATAGGACTCAGAAAGTTTAACCAGTTCCCCAGTGAACTCGGATGCCAATTCCAATCTGAGAAGCACTGATCTGGCATCAGAAACACTTCACAGAAAACCCTTCTGCCTGGAGCGTCTCCAGTTTGCCTCTTAAACTCTTCTCCATTTAAGTGGTTTCATTTATCTTTCATGTCCTTTCATGGCTCCTTCTTTCCTTCTTCCTCTTTTTTCTTCCTCTGTCTACCTATGTCTTTCCGTTCTACTTTTTCACTTCCTATTTCTTTCCTAGCTCCCTTTAGCTTCGGACTGCCCCTTCTCGAAGATGTATACAAATCTAGCACTTCTGCTCAGAAGTTTGCCAACCTAAGCAAGTCTATCAGATAGCCATGCTCAGCATTATGGAAGAAACGAAACAGTCCATCAGCCGCTTTGTCCTTGAAACAATGCAGCTTGCAGAAATGACACTGTAGAAGCAGCCATTGTACAGTTCTTGGTATTAATGTGACTGTACTTAGCAAGAGCACTCATGACAGTCATGTGCTAATTGTCCACAAAATGTCTAATGGCACAGAGGAGTACAAGATTATCAGCCTACGGGGCAATTTACCTGAACAATGGCCCTGTTTTAGGATTCAGGGTTCATGCCTTCACCACAGGAGGTGGCTAATAAACACCACAGGAACAAATAGGAATAATATTAATTGTAATATAAAGTGTTCTTTTGTTTAACTAAAATAGTTTGTCTTTATTATATAGCCTTCTGCTAATAAATCTAATAAATCTAATTGCTCATAATGGTTTGGTAGTAAATGTGGTCCAAATCTTTTTCTATGTGTTTTACAGTTATTAATATATTTAAATCTTCCACAACCCTATGAGTTTGGCACAGTTACTATCTCCACTTTACAGATAAAGAAATGGAGGCAGGAGAGGTTATATAACTCATCTAGGGTCCCATTGCTAGAAAGTACTGGAAATGGGATTTGCTTATATAGTCCTAAATACACCCTTTGGGGTCCCAGATCAGAACCACGGTGCTACACTGCTTCGCAGGTAAAAATGAGTTGAACTACACAAGGCACATTTGAATCTTACACGCCTTCATATTTCACAATAAGAGGACAGATTTGTTAAATATTTTCATGTCCTAACATTTTCTGCTGGGAAGAATATGGTGTAGTGGGACAAGCCCTAAACTGGGAGCCAAAAGTCCTCAATTTTAATCTTTTTTTTTTTAAAGATTTTATTTATTTGATAGAGAGAAACACAGCCAGAGAGGGAACACAAGCAGGGGGAGTGAGAGAGGGAGAAGCAGGCTTCCCACTGAGCAGGGAGCCCGATGTGGGACTCGATCCCGGATCTCCAGGATCATGACCTGAGCCGAAGGCAGTCGCTTAACCAACTGAGCCACCAAGGCACCCCCTCAATTTTAATCTTAGTGTTATAGGAAACTATATTTATTTATATTTATATCAACTACTATTAAGTTATGTATAAATTCATTTATAAATTTAATCATATTTATATTTATTATCATTAAATTAACTATATTTATTTATATTTATATTTAATTCATATCAGATCTAGTGTTCTATGAATTCTAAGAATAAAACATAGTCCCAGGAATAATTATATTTTGAAATCTAATGGTACATAGAAGCATAATTAATCAATTTTCTAATTATTCCTATCGTTGTAATATAAATAAGTGGCATAATTTTGATTCATAAGACAGAATGAAGTGTTTTCTAGTACACACATGAACAACATGCATAGAAATACATTAAAACACAATTAATAGAAATACATTAAAGTACAATTTGCTTATAGAAATACATTAAAGTACAATTTGCTTAATATAGGGGCACCTGGGTGGCTCAGTGGGTTAAGTGCCTACCTTGAGCTCAGGTCATGATCTCGGGGTCATGGGATCAAGCCCCACATGGGGCTCCCTGCTCAGCTGAGAAGTCTGCTTCTCCCTTTCCCTCTGCCCCTCCGCTCTGCTCACATGCCTGTGTGCTCTTTCTTTCTCAAATAAACAAATTTTTTTTAAATGATTTTATTTATTTATTTGACAAGGAGGTCACAAGTAGGCAGAGAGAGAGGAGGAAGCAGGCTCCCTGCTGAGCAGAGAACCTGATGCGGGCCTAGATCCCAGGACCCTGAGATCATGACCTGAGCTGAAGGCAGAGGCTTTAACCCACTGAGCCACCCAGGCACCCTCAAATAAGCAAATTTTTAAAAATTACTCAATATAGTAAAAGCCAGAGGTGATGAATTATAGTGGTTTCCTATTGTTGCTGCAACAAATGATCACTCATATAGTGGCTTGAAACAAACTGATGTATTATCTCATAGCTCTGGAGGTTATAAAACTGAAATGTGTTTCATAGAGCTAAAACCAAAGTTTCAGTAGAGCTGCATATCTTCTGGAGGTTCCAGAGGAAAATCCATTTCCTTGATTTTTCCAACTGGTAGAGGTTGCCCACATTCCTTGGCTGATGGCTCCCTTCATTCATCTTCAAAACCAGCAAAAGCAGGTTCATTTCTCACATCACATCACTCTGACCTCTTCTTCTCTTCTCTTCCACATATAAGGACCATTGTGATTCGATTGAGCCCACCCAGATAACGCCAGGCAACCTCTCCAGCTGGAGATCCTTAACATCCTCACATCCACAAAGTCCTTCTGCTATGTAAGATAACACATTAACAGGTTTGGGGGATTAGGATATGGGCTTTTATGTGCCTCTTGTGGGGGACATTTTAGGGTTCTCCTGGAAGGCTTCCATTTCATATATTTAAAAACAAAACAGTGTTTGTAGCAAAGAGGAAAAATATTCAATTCTGGAATATTATAATATTAATGAAGTTCACAATTAGACAATGAAGTGCAAATGTCTTACTGAATATTTTCCAGGGTTGATATTGCTTTGAGCATGAAAGATTGTCAGAGCCCAATAAGACCATGGAGATGATCTAGTGAAGTCAACCCTTTTTATTTTATATATACAGAGATTAAGGCCCAGAGGGGCCAATGATTTGCCAGTGAGTGACAGAAGTGAGCCTAAAACCTCTTGGCTTGGTTCTCAGGTGCAGGCCTCTTCTGTCACATGTTAAAGCTGTCTCTCTTTTTTTTCACCCTACCAATAGCTTCTTAGACTTCTGTGCAAAATTCCTTAGCTTAATACTTATGGAAGAATCTTACCTAGTGTCCTTTGGCATATCACACAACTCAGACATGCTTTCATAGCTAATATTAATGATTAGAACAGGCCTCTGACTCTTCCTTCTTCTTTGGGGAAGTATGTGGAAGAGTGCAGAACTGCAGAAAGAAAAAAAAAGTCTTGGCCTTTTGATTGCCATGTGATGATAAAGAGTAGGAGGAAAACTATGCTGTGGTAAGGAAAGTAGCTAAACCACAGATGAGGGGCTCATGGAAAAAACATTTTATAAATACCTTTTCTTACCCCTAACATGTGTCACATGAAATGCCTTACCTATCATGAGGAGATTTAATTCCATATGGACTGTTTAGGAAGCAAAAATTATATTCAACACAAAACATGGAAGAATAACAACAGACTTAGTTGACTCCTTAAAGTATGCCACAGTTTTTCTTGGCCAAGATCTTGTTTTGAAAAGGAAAATCATAACTTCTGCATGGCATAGAGCAAAGAGAGGGCAGTGCCAGCCCTAAACATTGGCAGCATGAACAGCACTGGGAACCTCCAACCCTTTTCTTATAAAGTAGAAAATTCTAGCTTTTCCTTGGAGAAGGGCAGCAAAGCCCTTCTGAAATGCAACTGCTAGAAACCCTACCCTCAGAAAACTACACTGACAGATTAAAGGTTAAAAAGTACAGGATGATTTCAATCATGACAAGAAAACTTTGTTGAAATATAAAATCCCTTCCAGATTTTTTTAATTTCATCAGACCAGTAATGAAAAGAAATTTTCTGAAATAAGTTTGTTGTAGAGCACTTATGAGAATTCTGTATAGAAGTTATAATGGTGAGACCCATGTCCCCAGACTCTAATCAGCTTTGTAGTGCTTCACTCATAATAGGAATAAATACTTATGGATCCTCAGACATTTGGTTAAACCCCCTAACAAGATAAAGGCACATGGGGGAAAATGAAGGAAGAAGAATAAATAAAAGATTAAAAAAAAAAACTATACAGGAAGGGAGACAGGGAGGGAAGGATGGAGAAAGAGAGAGAAAGAAGGCAGGAAGGCAGGAAGAAGGCAGGAAGGCAGGAAGAAGGCAGGAAGGCAGGAAGGAAGGGAGGAAGGAAGGAAGAAAAGAAGGAAGGAAAGAAGAAAGAAAAGTACTTTCAAAAAAGGAGCTCTGGAAATTTAAAAATGTGTGTGGAAAAATAAAACAAAGCATAAACCAGAGGAAGGTTGGAAGATAAAGTTGAGAAAATCTCTAAGAAAGCAGAACAAAAAGAGAGAAGAGTTGAAAATGGTGGAGAAAAGATAAGATACTTAGAGGATCAATCCAGGAGATCAATATCTGAATAACAGAAAGTCTGAAAAGAAAGCTCAGATAAAATGACAGAGAGGACATTATTAAAGAATATAAAAAGCTACTGAAAAGGGATGCCTGGCTGACTCAGTCAGTGGAGCATGTGACTCTTGACCTCAGGATGGTGAGTTCGAGCCCCACACTGGGTGCAAAGATTACTAAATAAAAAAGGCTACTAAAGAACGTGTGCTACTAAAAGGGAGTAAAATAAGAGGAAGATTTGAGATTCAAAAAAATAGGGATATAAGAAAAAGAGGTCAAAGGACTTCCTAGATTGACTGTAGAGGCAGGCAGACTGAAGGGCAACTAATAGTCCTGATCTTGCTCTGGGACATGGTTAAGTTACTGGGAAACAGTCTGATCTCTTTGAGCCTTGCTTTTAGAGATGGGGCAGGTTGGACGCCTTGTTGCTCACCACTAATGTCCACCGAGTACCCTTCGTGAGGATTCTTCTTGACGTCCTGTGTGTTAGGAATTCCTTCCACTTTGGGCAGTAGAAACACAAGCCACTCTCATGCTGTGTGATGTGTGAGGATTGTCTGCTTGATCTTTTCTTGAAGGTCCTCTCTGACATCAGAGTTTCTTCACACAGCTGTGCTGACCCATACCCAGCTGCAGAGTGGAGAACCTCTGTAGAACCCCAGAGCTGTCCTCAGCTGTCCTCAGGTCACCGCTCTGCCTTGAGAATTCTAACAGCCTTGGCACCTTGGAATTCAAAGCTTAGTACCCTGAATTCAAAGGAGCCCACCAGGCCATTCAGGTTCTCTATCTGCAGCAAACGGGCATTTAGAGGGCCCTCCACATTTATTTTCCTTCTCTCCACGGCCATAGTTCTGCATTGCCCATTGTATAAAGTCCAAAAATCATTGCTTTATATCAAAAATCTATATAAAATCAATTGAATTTCTAAGCTCCAGAAACACAATGTTAAAAATCTAGTTTTTAAAAAAGATAGCATTACGACATGGACGAATCACATAAACATAATACTGAGTAAAAAAAACACGACAGCGAATGCATATAATAAAGATTTCATTCATGTGAAGTTCAGAATCAGCAAGACTAAACTACATTATTTAAGATGGTATATCTAGGTATTAAAACTAAAAGAAAAGTAAATTTCTAATTATTAGAAAGTCAGGATAGTGGTTACTTCTGTGGGTGGACCAGGAGGTTGCAACTTGGAATATTTGCTATAGGGCTGCAAATATCCTATTGTTTGACCTGAGTGCTATTAACAGGGATGTTCACTATAAAGTGATTTGTTGAACTATATATTTATATATATATATCTTTTATATGTGTCTTCTATGTCTTTTATATATCTACTTGTTAGATAATACACATATCCATGTGTTAGTAACATATATGTTAGACTTCATGATTAAGATAGTAAAGAATATATTATTTGTAATAATAACAAAAACATAAGTTATTCGTATGTAATTTAACAAATACATTATGAAACCCTAACGGATAAAATTATATAAGACATTAAAGAAAATCCTTAAAAAATATTCAGGAATATACTACATACATCGATAGGAAAATTTAATATTAGAGAGATGAAAATTCTCACTCAATTAGCTTATAGATGCAAAATAAACCCAAGCAAAATCCTAACAAGGATTTTTGTGGAATTGACAAATTTTACTAAATACTATAGTATTTATGGAACTGAAAATGGCCAAAAATTGTCAAAATACCCCTCAACTGAGTAAAATCTTGGAAGTCTTAGAACTATGGTAATTAGGATGATCTGGTCCTAATATAAGAATAGACAGATCTATAGAACAAAATATAGAGCCTAGAAACGAACTCATGAGTATATGGAAACATAATCTGTGATAGAGCTACAAAAGTAGCTCAAAGAAGAAAAAAGGGGCTCTTCATAAATAATGTAGGGGCAACTAGAATATATATGGAATAAAATAGAATTAGATTTGTACTTCAAACCAGTCTCAGAAATCAGTTGCAAGTTGATTAAATACTTAAATTCTAGAAGGTTTTAAAAATTTGAAAGATAAAATCATAAAACTTTCAGGAGACAATATGTAAACACATCTTTATTACTTTGAGTTAGGGAAGACATAAAAATGTGCAAGCTATAAAGAAAAGGATTGATATAGCTATGTGTTAGAAATACTACCTGTCAAAAGATACATAGAGAGGATACAAATGTGTTAATAGAACAGAATAGCACACAAAACACACATATACAACAACCTGATCTATGACAAAGATGTCACTGCAATTCAGTGGAAAATCTTTTAGACAATTGTGCTGGGTCAGTTGGGTATGAATATAGAAAAAAAATAGGAAACCTGACTTCCTCACACTATAATGCCAAAAAAATTCCAAAATGTATTATAGACCAAAACATGAAAAGTGAAACAGTCAAACTTCTAGATGAAAACATATGACCATGGTGTAGGCCAAGGTTTCCTAAATGTGAATCTTTCATGTAATGTTAAACAATATAATAAAAATTATAAATTGGATATCATTAAAATCAAGAACACCTTTTTATCAAAAGATACTATGAAGAGAACCAAAGAGCAAGTCATAAACTGAGAAGGTAGTTTCTTTCTTCTTAAAATATATTTTCTCATTATAAGTTTAACTGAGAAAAATATACATTTGCAAAACATAACTGACAAAAGATTACCATCCAAATGTTTGAAAATTTTCTATATATTTTAAGAGAGTATAAACAGGGGTACCTGAGCAGCTCAATTGGTTAAGCATCCAACTCCTGATTTTGGCTCAGGTCATGATCTCAGGATCGTGGGATCAAATCCTGTTGTCAGGTCCACGCTGAGCATGGAGTCAACTTAAGATTCTCTCTCTCTCCTTCTGTCCTTCCCCTTGGCTCAAGCACAGGCATGCACTTGCTCTCTGTCTCTCTCTCTCTCTCTCTCTCTCTGGAAGGAAGGAAGGAAGAGGAAGAGGAGGAGGGGAGAATATAAACAACCCAACAGAAAAACTGGTACAATTGAAAAGAAAATGAAAAAATATTAAAAGATGTTCAAAGATGTCCACTCTTGTTAGTTATCATGAAAATGCAAATTAAAAGGACAAAATACCATTTCCAAATATCAGAGAAGCAAAATTTTTATGTTTGTTGATATCAGGGGGTGGGGAGTTCAGCAAAATGGGTGAAAGGGGGTGAAAAAGGTATAGGCTTCAAGTTATGGCATGAATAAGTCACAGGGAATAAAAGGCACAGCATGAGGGAGACAGCCAATGATATTATAATAGTGATGTTATGGGACAGATGGTAACTGTACTCGTGGTGAACACAGCATAATGTATAAACTTGTCAAATCACTAAGCTGCACACCTGAAACTAATGTTAACATTTTGTGTCAACTATACTAAAAAAGAAAAAAAAAAGTTCATGGATATCAAATGTTGGTAAGAACTGTGAAACAGTCAGAACTTAAATTCTGTTGGTGGCACTTATGATTCCCATTTATATGAAGTTGAAAAAATGGACAAAACTAAATTGTACATTGATTAGGATAATGTTTTATATGTAAAATGGATAGCGCACACAGACATATTTGTTATTTTTCACAAATGTTTGCACTGAAATTCTATATAATATTTATACTAAGAAACAATTGATAATATTTTGTTTAGGTTCAGAGCAGAACTATGTGATCTCTTAAATATCTTTTTGGGGGGAGTGCCTGGGTGGCTCAGCTGGTTGAGCAACTGCCTTCACCTCAGGTCATGATATCTTTTTTTTTAAGATTTTATTTTTTTAAGTAATCTCCACACCCAATGTGAGGCTCAAACCCACAGCCCCGAGATCATGAGTCATGTGTTCTACTGACTGAACTGGTCAGGCACCCCCTAAATATCTTTAATTTTAGTAAATCAAAGTGTTTTGATGTTATCATTAAAAGTCTTTCTACCTAGCTTTAATATTCTAGTTATCTGTGCATTCATAAATTGGAAGCTTGAGAAATATTATACAGAATCTGGACTAACAGGGACTTTTTTTTTTTTTTTTGTAATACAGTACCTGGAAAAAAACTTATTTTACACTCCTGCTTTCTTTCAAAGTATGTGAACAAAATATTCAAGGTCATTGAAACAATTTGCTTTACAATTTCTATCAAACAGGGGGCTAAAGGACAGGGAGAAAGAAAAAGAGAGTCAGCTATCTCAATGACCTTGTGATATATGAAAAGTCTGTTGAAAAATTAGTGTCTTTACAAAGTAAATACATGTTAGTAATCATTCTATTCTGTTTGTGTGACATAAGCCTCAAACAGATTTAAAGGCAGGGAGAAATAAAACTGACCAGTTGAAGGGGCAACGTGCTTTCAGATTGTCGTTCTCTTTACACATTACACGTTTAGAAGACAAATTCCAAGCATATTAAAATTTAGCGTCACTAAAATGTGCTTTTCTACTAGTAGCTATAGCGACATTAGAAAAAACCCCTTTAATAGAAGCTTTGGAATAATGAAATCTCTCTGACTTGGGCAGGATATTAAGCATTAGACTAAGAGAACAGGCCACGGTGATTCAAAACTATTACAAGGACAGGGGTATAAAGATTGCAATTTTCTTTTGGTAAAGCTGTCGGTTGGTGTAGGGACCTTTCAGAAATTGCCCATTTCTGTAGGGTTAACTATCTTTGTCATTTCATTAAATATTATTTGTTCTTAGCATCATTAAATTACCCCAATCACCCTTTATTAGATACGTCAGCATTACTACCTTTTCTCCTCATTCTACCTCCTTATCCTCCAGACTCAAAGCTCTGTAAATTGGATATGTATATAAATTTCACTTATACCTCAAAATTCATCCCTTATACCTTGAGCTCTTGGTAAACATTTACTTGTTATGCTGTTTCGGTGAATCAAGAGGAACAAAAATCTTGTTGTTTTAAAACAAAACACAAAAAGGTCCTTTAAGTATAACTCCTCATCTATAATACCTCATAAACCTGAAAAGGAAATTCATGTTACTTTTTAAATTGTTTTTCCCCTTGTATTTTCATTTCTATGACAATGAGAAGAGGGTGGTGGTTTGAAAATATTTATGAAAACAAAGATGGCTTACAGACAACCTAAGGCTTCCCGGTTCCAGGCACTTCCCTGAGGCTCCGCCTGGACACAAGCCAGGCTAGGTAAAGGTGCATGCTCCCTGTGGGAGTTACTGCCTGGGGCCCACGCTGTTCATCTCCTTCTACGCATTCTCTATCACTTCTAGCCCATTTACAATGCAAATAGATGGCTTCTAGGTTGAATCACTGTCATTTTTTTGTCAATTGTCATGCCCTTTTGTTCAGCCATTTTGACATTATACTCACCTTTAAAATTGAGAGTCCTTTGTTTACAAAAATGGAATTTGGAAGAAGCAGCTGTCCTCAATTTCTCTTACACCTCGAAGAGAGCTAGCTGTAAGACACTCCCCACACCCATACAGCTGAACAGTACAGTTGCTACAGAGAAAGCGACATGCTCTGATCTCCTGGAAAACATCTACCAAAGTGTGCACCCCCCATATGCTCTGTTCCTAAATCCTTACTTTCAGTGTTTGTTCTAAAATCAATGGGGAATTTCAGCTATAAATCCATGTAAAATAAAATTAGACTAAGATCGAGTTGAAAGGAAAATTAAAGTAGTAGAGTGAGGCAAAGTTATTAAGCGTATTTTCTGAAACACTAAAATGTCCTGGTTAGACCTCCCCGTCTTGGAAATTGTGCTTTAAATTGTAACATTTCTGAGTGCCTGTGTGGCTCAGTGGGTTGAGTCTTTGCCTTCGGCTCAGGTCATGATCTCAGGGTCCTGGGATCTAGGCCCGCATTGGGCTCTCTGCTCAGCAGGAAGCCTGCTTCCCCCTCTCTCTCTGCCTGCCTCTCTGCCTACTTGTGATCTCTCTGTCAAATAAATAAATAAAAATCTTTAAATTGTAACATTTCCAAGTAGACATGGTAGTGGTAAGAAAATTGGACTGAAAGAGCAAATGTGTAGAAAGAAGGAAAAAACAAAAATTTGATGGCTTTTGTAACCCACCTTTGGTGTTTTATATGGAGGAGACAGCTTACTCTAGAGTGGAAAATAAACAAAATGGTGGATTTTATAAAATATTAGGTATAATATGATCCAATTATGTTATTTTTAAATCTACACATTTTTTAAAAAATCTATACATGCATGTCAGGAAAATAGTCCCCCAAATATGAACATATACCAAATAGATATTTTCAGTTATGAGATTGTGTTTTATATTTTTTAATTTTCAAAAAATATATATATAAGATGTATATAGGTTTATAATATATACTAAACAAATATACAATATACTGTATGTATGCCTATTTCACATGTGGATCTTATCATATACTTTATATATCATTTTTATATTTTATAAATACTATTATTAGGAACAATAACAATTCTTTTTTATTTAAATATAAATTACATTATTTCATTGTGACTCAAGTGGTTCCTAAATTAAACCTGAGTTTGACAATTCATTTCATTCATTCATTTATTCAAACATTTATAGCTGATTTTGAGCATTTACCATATGTCAGGCCCTCTTATAGGGGCTAAGGGCACAGTACAAGACATATGCTGTACACTGCTCTGTTCTCGGGCAACTAAGAGACAAGTCCCAAATCCACACTGTCTCCCCAGCTGTATAGCTTATTTCAACAAATGTCTGTTGAACAACTTTTATCTGCAGATCTTGTGTTCAATCCTCAGAGGATGAAAAGAAAAGAGGTCGGTGAGAGACATAGCCTCAGACCATGAAGACCAGTGAAACATGGAATGTGTGGGAATAAGTAGTACTCACCCTGTTCAGACCCATTCTAAGAACTTTGCGTGTATTGACTCATTGAGGTCTCACAATCACCTTATCAAGTAAGGTCTACTATTACCATCTCTATGTTAAAGATGAAGATATTGGGGCTCAGAGAGTTTAAGAGTCCTGCACAACAGGAATCAGCTAGTAAATGGTTGAAGCTAGAATTTGAACCCAGGCTATCTGGCCCCTAGCACCCAAGCTCTAAACCAGGGCTCCACATAGAAGCAGATTTGGCAAAGAAAAGGAAGGCGTGCAGTCCAGAACAGAGAAGACCTTAAGCATATTTGGCAGTCAGCCTGTGGGAGGGATATAACTGACAATGGGCAAGGCTTTACAGAAAAAGTACATGTAACCCACTGGAGGAAACTTAAGGACTGGGAGTATGGGAGCTTCGCCCCTAAAATTATGTATAGATAAATTAAAGGTAAAGCTCAACATGAGAAAAATCTGATGAAAGAATCTGAAGCAAAGTGGGTTGCAAACACACCAGAGCTAAGGAAATTTTTGTTCTGAAATATTTTGTTGTGATCAAGCTTAAGAAATGTCACATAGGGAGAGCAAGTGAAATTATATGTGTGGGATAACTAAGAATGGAAGGGTCCTTTAGGGGCACAGGAATGCAGGATTCTGGGATTGGCCAGAGGAGAACATAGGGCGCATTATGAATAGGGGGCCAACAGGAGGAACTGAAGGAAGAGAACTTTCGATAGAAAATGACTTGCGTAGACTAACCCATCAGGCAGCAATTGTGCGGCAGAGACACCCAAGTCTGATGGAGGAGGAACGGAGTAATTGGCAGATACTTCACTTGGCTGATGCTGTGGTCATCAGACCAGGATAAAGACACTGCATGATGGAGAACCCAGAAAAAGAGGTGTAGATTCACAGCAGAGGAGAGGGCAGGTCTCCAAAAGAGGAAACAGAGGCCACGACAGGAAAACTAAATGGACACAGGAGGGAAAAAAATCAACACAAGACAGCGCAGGTCAATAGGAAGATTTTAAAGAGTTTATAAAGAAAAATCAATATTTAATATTTTTCACATATCTTCCATAATATTGAAAATATGTCCTTTCAGAAGTTTATTGTGATCTTAAACTACATAAATTGCCCATGTTTCAATGAGAAAAATATTGAATTCTGGGGTACATTGACTTTTTTTTTAGAAAACAACCATGATTGCAGTTATATTAATCTCAAAACAAAATCATGACAGTAACTTAACTTTTCTTGGAGATTTCTGCAGTCAGAGTGTGCATATCACATATTAATATTACTGCTTTTTAGCATCACATGATGATCTATTTATGTAGCTGAGCCCTGCAGTTCAAAGGTATTTAACATTAAGATCCGAGCTCATTTCTGCTCCGTGGAGACACAGCGCCGTAGAACTGTTCCAGTGCTTAGCGTGCTCAGGCTCTCGCTTGGGGGCCAGATCATGCTCGCTATACAAATGGCTTCTGCAGAGCTGAATGTGACTGGAGAGGAAACAACCATTGAAAAGCATCCCCTGTATTGCTTGAGAACACAAAGAGCCATCACATTCGGATAAAATAAAAGAGAATCCTTTTGCAGTGGAGAATCTCAGATTTGTGGATCAGAAAATTAGTTACTTCTTATGAATCACTTTTATTTTGTTAAAGCCTCACCCAAGAGGAAAGGAAGCAGGGAAGAAATTCTTCCAAATATACAAACTTCTGTTACAGCTCATAGACGAAGAGTCTGCAGTCTTTTTATTATTATTATTATTATTATTATTATTATTATTAGTTTATTTTTAGGGCTATCACAAACACACAGAAAAGGTATCAAATGTATAATAACAGTGATCTTTCCCCCCCAGCTGTTTACTTACTGATCATCCACGATCCAGTTAGTTAGTGTTTCTAGGAGAGTAACGACCCACCCCTGGCACAGAGATCCATTTCCTAAGATGCCCGTGACCGACTGAGCAGACAGCAACTACCCCTTTAACACTCCCCAAACAGACGCTGTTACCCATTCACTCCTGACAGACCACATTCTTTATAGCCTCCGTTCTGTGGCACCTTGGATGTCTGCTAAATTATTATTTGTCACAAAGCATGCATTTGCTGTGGCAGATGCCCCCCACTCCTTCTCCCCGCTGAGCTCACGGAATCACAGCTGTGTTGTACCACAAGTGCAGTGTTAGTCAAATCTTTGCTTCGTTTAATTATTCGAGTTGATTCTACCACAGAATTAAACTGCCTGGCGATATTACGGGATTTCAGCACAAACAACACACATGCCGAGTGTCTGCACGGACACCACTTCTCACTCAGGGCGGGCAC
The DNA here is from genome assembly GCA_004023965.1 of Spilogale gracilis. Lineage (NCBI taxonomy): Eukaryota > Metazoa > Chordata > Mammalia > Carnivora > Mephitidae > Spilogale > Spilogale gracilis. The sequence goes on along the minus strand of PITA01000690.1, from coordinate 87,705 downwards.
TGAAAGCTCGCCCCCTAATAACCAGACGCAGAGCTGGATGGAAGGGTGTCATCGAAAGCCGGTCTGCCTCCATGAATGCCACACAGTTCTTCAGGCCGGTAGCCCTCACATGTTCAAGGCCATAGTCAATCAGAAGTGCATCTTCGAAGTGGTTACGTACTCAAAATTCTGGGTCTGGAGCGTTTATGAACCCTAGTTCAAAGTCGTAGCTTCCTGAATTTAACAGATCAATTTAAGATCAGTTTACCCTCGGAACTTTACTTTTTCTTTATTCTTCCTAAAGTATTCTAAAAAGCACAGAGAAGTGTTTATCTGTGACCTAGACATTGCTCAGTACTCCAGTGCTATTAAGGCAAAACCAATTTAAAGTGTTGACATTCTTTCATCCCATAAAATTTTTAAAAAATATTTTATTTACTTATTCCACAGAGAGAGAGAGAGAGAGCTCACAAGCACGGGGGAGCAGCAGCCACAGGGAGACAGAGAAGCAGGCTCCCCACTGAGCAAGGAGTCCAACATAGGACTTGATCCCAGGACCCTGGGATCATGACCTGAGCTGCAGACAAATGTCCACCCAGGTGTCCTTCATCCCATAAAATTTTTTTAAAACATAATACCAGGAGAGCAAAGAGACTTCCAAGATCATCTGGTTGGAGTCCCTCATTTTGCCAAGAGGAATTGGAGACCCAGAGTGGAAGAGCAACTTGAAAACCATCAAACAGCTTCGGAGGAGGAAGTAGCAGACCTACTGCTGTGCCCTAATTCAGGGCTCTGCGGCGGGCCACACAGTCCTCCAGCCACAGCAACACAACCAAAAAGGCCCTTTTCTAGCATCCCACCATCCTTTCTTGCTGAGCAGCTTGGCGGGTGGGGTGAAGTCTCTCTCTAAAGTGTAGTCTCTGTGCAGCAGGCATGACAGTGTAAACCGTAGGTTAGGCTAGAGCAAGGAGGAGGGGAGCAACCGGGGGAGGTCATATTTATAGGGTAGAGAGCCTCCCCAATCCCTACAATATCCTGGTGCCTCCGTGTCTACGGGCTAAGAAATCAGGGCATAGAAAGGGACTTTTCTTGGTCAGCGTGTAACCGGGAGTGCGGCTGCCCTGGCCACCGTACACTTCTCCAGGAGCAACCAGGCATGGGTCCAGCACCTCTGAGAACTGACTTCTTCCCTCCGCCCAGGGAAAGATGCATTGCTCCTGCCCTCCCAGGCTGGAGGGGAGAAGCTCCCTACAGGCTGCACCAGCTGAGCCAAAACGTCCCCTTTCACAAGGCTTGCCCATCATTCTAAGTACTGGGTTACTTTAGAAGGAAACATGGGGCAAAGTGGGGGGGGAGGTGGCATCACAGACACTCTCAATATTTCAACGATTCATAGTTTTAGCTAAGTTCTATTTTTTTTTTTTACCTGACTTCAAGAGACGTAGATTTCTTAAAATTTTAAGGGACTTGAGAACTCAGCAAGTACAAAATACCAATTAACAGAGGCATCCTGCTTGTAACAGGCTTAAAGCTTTTCAAAACTTTATAAAAAACTTCAAAAAGCCTTTATAAAACTTAACTTGGTAACTTGTACTAATAAAACATTTCCCAGGAAAGGGAGAAGACTGAGACTGTTACCTAAATATTTTATGGGTCTGTGAATTCCACATTTAAGTGCTTTCTTTGTACCTCGAACACAAGCCCAGGTAGCACAGAGCTGCTTATGATTCTAGGTAGCTTTCCAGAGACATGATTCACAAAACGCCTACTATGCACCAGGTGCTTGACAGGCAGGGGTAGACAACAAAAACAAGGAGGATTTGGTCCTGCCATCTATAACAAAGGCAAGTGGCTGGAAAACATTACCTGCATTTACTTCTTTACTTCTGATCCCCCTCCTAAGCTCTAGTCCTGAACTTGGAACACCTGCCCCCTCTGCACACATACATTCCAATGCATTTCTCAAACTGAAATGTCTAAAGCTGAATGCATTAGTTTCCCTCCAAAATAGCTTTTAGGATTATTACAAATGATATCACTGTTTTCCAAATCATCCAAACACAAAAATTTGAATCAGTTTTTATTCTACCCTTTTCCATCTCCTCAACTCAGTCACACCCTCCTACTGATCCCTGCTCTTTGTAGTCTTCTGAGTCCCCTCTTCTTCTCTTGTCCCGTTGTCTCATGCCTTCATCCCTGAGCCAAGGAGCTCACACACTCTTGCACTGGTAACTAATTTTTCTCATTCTCCCTGCTGCCACACTAGCACACTGCTTTGCATACCATTACGGGAGAAATTTTCCTAAAATAACTCTTTGATCTTACCACTCACTTGCTCACGCATTTTTTAGTAGCTAGCCTCTGCTTTCAGAAGAATCTAATTGCTTTAGCTTGACATTGGCAATGTCCCATCCTCTGGTGGTTACACACTGTCTCTCATCTTCACTGGGTCCCCAAAGATGAATTCTTTTCCACTTGTTCTGTATGCTAATGTTTTTCCTCTACCTGAAGTGCCTTCACTCTGCTCCCACCCATTATCACTCTGCCTACTTCCAAGTGGCTGTCCCTCCTCATCAGTTCACCTTCTCCTAATTCCCAGAACATTTATCTGTGTCACTCACGTGCCCATATAACATCATATATTGTCTTATACTATTGCTATTTTTCTATGTCTTCTATTACATATTTACTGAGTTATCTGTAAAGTTCAAGGGGATGTACAGTTTAGGTATTTGATAAATAAGAATTATAGTATAGGAAGTAAACATGCACACAAATAACATTAATATTTATCATCACACGGTTAAGTACAATAAAAAGTGAGAAAGTAGGAAACCAGTGCAAAGAAAGATCATCTGCAACTGAGGGTATCAAAAAAAAAAAAATTCATGCAGAAGGCAGCATTTGATCTGAATCCTAAAATTTGGATAGCATTCTGTGATATCTTAAAGATACTAGATTCTCCAAGAATATGTGTTGACTGAATAAATAACAATGAATTAAGAACTCATGAAAACTGATACAAAGCACAAGGCAATTTATCAAAAGTCATCTGCTCACTTAAGGAAAATATTAGAAAAGCTTATGTCAACGGCTTATGAGCAGTTCTCAATCCAAGTAGACATTTAAGCATTTCTTTTTTCCTTTGATCTTCAAGCTTGCCCAGATCTCCATGATCTACTAAAGATCTGGAACATTGTTGTGTTGTTCCAATGATGAGAAGTCTCTGAGAGCCAACAGAGTGAAAGGGGAAGCCCTGCCTTTCCAGGGCCTGTAACTAAGTTTGTCCTAGAAGTCTCTTCTTTCCAGGGGGAAGAAAAATATTCTCATTTTAACCTTTCTGAGAACAGAAGACTGTCTTGAAGGCAACTCCACAGGCATGCCACTTGTCCTTTTTTTTTTTTTTTAAATATTTTATTTATTTGATAGAGAGAAACACAGCCAGAGAGGGGACACTAGCAGGGGGACTGAGAGAGGGAGAAGCAGGCTCCCCGCCGAGCAGAGAACCTGATGTGGGACTCGATCCCGGGTCTCCGGGATCATGACCTGAGCCAAAGGCAATCGCTCAACCAACTGAGCCACCCAGGCGCCCCACTTGTCCTCTTTCTTTTTTTTTTTTTTTTTTTTTTTTCCCACTTGTCCTCTTTCTAACAACTTCCATGGAGACAGTCCTTCAGTCCACGTCACAGTTGGGGAAATAAAGGTATCAAACGTCAGGGAACTCCTCAAAGTCACAGAGCAAACCAGTGGCAAGTAGATACTACATCAAGATACTGCCCCAAGTCCAGAGCGTCAGGTCACCTGCAAGTAAGTAATTGGAGCAGGTAGAACGAGGCCCAGGACTTCCTCCGACAGTGGGACCTTTCGATGACCCTGGTCTCTTTATGGATTAACAGACTGTATCAGCTCTCCTGCCCGCTCTGTACTGAGCTTCCCACCCCCACAGGCACTGACATTCCAGGTACCTAAAGAGCAGGCTATAAATATTAATCAAGAGAGTGAAGTTCATGCCTGAGAATGTTATGACAGCCGAAGTAACACATGAGACAGAAATTGCTTCCACTGAATAAGAAGACATCTTTTCTCTGCGGGAAGCCTCTGCCTGCAATGTAATTTCCTATAGAGGCGGCAAAAGCAAACCAATGTGGTTCTTTATACTGAATACATTGGTGAGGTCTTATGAAAGTAAATAAAGTCCCTGTAAAACACTAGGAAATTTCTTGGAAAATAGCTCATAAATTGGTCATAAACGTTACCTCAGCCTAAAAGCCACCGCCATGAATGTAATTAGGGCTCACTAACAGAATCCAGGCCAACGGTGAGGAGGGGGTCTAAGTACTCAGCAGTGGGAAGGGAGCTCCCAGAGAAAGCTTGGGTAGGAATGTTAATTGTCTCTTGACTAGAGCCCTGAGGAGATTCTGCAGGGCCTCTTCATCCTTTTTTGGGGTAAGGCCCAGTGATGGGGATGAGAATTTAATGATAAAAATTTCACCAGTTGACTAAGTTCCTGGCTTTGTGCAATCAAGAACAGTTGTGATTATTCCTAAACTTGGAATATTTCTCAAGTTCTATTAAACTTAAAGATATAAGAAAAGTACACAGAGTGGTTCCAAAAATCCTTGAATTTTTATAAACTTAATAACTATGAATTTAAAATAATTATCCTGACCTCTCTTATTGGTGCTTTGTTGAGGAAGCAGGTTTATATTAATAGTTCATGTTTCCATATCTTATAGATGTTTACAAATGATTTTTACCTACATGACTTCATCTGAAGTCCCACCAAGTATATAAAGTAAATTAAGAGGCTGAGAAAATTTACACAGCTAGCTCAAGGTCAACTAATGTCCCTGAAGGATCAGGGGGATTCACTAGTTAGAACTTCTTTGGGTCATTCCATCGAGGTGACCTACTGTGCCAAGGAAGGTGTTGCATGCTGACTGTACACTACACCACGGGGGGCCAGGGTCACTAGTTCATGCATGAGATAATCTCAGTGAAAAGCAAATGAGAAAGGGTAAGTATTCTTCCATTACTGTGTGTCTGTGTGGGCTTAAGGAATGCTAATCTCTCACTAACGAAGCTTTTGGGAACCTACTTCTCTCTGATGCTATATATCAGCAGCATGAAAAGTCTACAAGTTCCGCTGCAGACCCATGAATGTGTGGTGTAAAATAAAAGATAAGAAGTTATATATATGCACATATGTTCACACACATACACATACATAAGCATAATTTTAGTATATATGTGTGCATGTGTATGTGTGCTTATGCGTATATACAAACCACTTTCTTACAGTAAAACGGATGAAGCATCATTAATATTTAGGATCCAGAATAAAGTGTGAAATTCAGCAATTCTTGTAAAATTCAGTTAATAGATAGTGTAATGTGGAAATAACTGAAGATACATATTAACAAACTCCAGAAATGAAGGATAGAGAGAATACACCAAGTTCTTAATGAGCATATTATTTATATAGAACTTTTCCCTAAGAAAAAGAATTACAGATCTTCAGACTTTTCATCGAATAACATTATGACTTTTAAGTGGCATGGCATAAAAATTGCAGAGATATTTACTAACTATCTTTATTGGTCCCTGGCTGCATTACGTGACCAATGGGGCACCCCAGAGACTCCTGGATACAACATGGAAGCTTGGCTACCAGCTTTACCACCCAAACAACTAAGTTCAAAACCCACCTCTCTTACTAGGTAAGATTCCTAACATGTATGTGCATCAGTTTACACATCATATTAGAAATTATATCAACAGAGTTACAAGGTTTGTTGAATAAATTCAGTACAATAAATATGCCACAATGATAACTCCATGAGAAACTGAGAAGTAACAAATCACTGAATCAACAAAATATGAAGAAATGTGGAAAAATATGGAAACATGTTAGGATATCAGGCCTAGAATAACATACTGAAAACAGCATTTTTTCCAAAGATGATAAAATTTAAATTGCCCTAAAAAGAGACAAACGGTAGAATTTTTTAACCACACGCATATAAAGAACTTCTATAAATCACCTCAACAAAATAAAAACAGGGACTATTTATTCACATAAGCTACACATAATTGTGGTAAATTGCTGAGCACATAACTTCAACTAAACATGGAAATATGATGTAATTAAATAAGGACACAGAGTTTTGACACTGCAGAGTAGTCCCCTTGCCCAATTAGTAACAATCAAAAGCAAACTTATCTGGATTAAGTCCCACAAAAATGAGCCAAATCACATTAATCAGATTGTGATTATCAATTAGTAACCATAATGCAATACATATAATAAATAATGATAATAACTGTCATACAAGTCAATAAAGTTTTATTATATTTTATAGAATTTGGTAATTATTATATTGTCCTGAAGTTTCATATCCAAAGTAACTCTGGAGTAACTGGACCACTATATAATAATATTTAACCAGTACTTACTTACCCAATGCCTACTATCTGTAAGTCAACCATTACACAGAATTTCTTTGTTCAGTTTGGGTTCCAAGTGTTTATTTTAGTCCTGTTAATTTGAAGTTGGACCATGTCTTATCCCAAAACATCCCAGTGAGTTTTATCAGAAAAACGCATTGAAACCCTTAGGTACATTTAACTTTTATTAGTACTCCAACTACCACAAAATGCACAGTATTTTGTAGATGCATTTCAGTAGAAAAAGAGGTCCTACATTACAGGTTCTTTAGTGTGGCATCCTCTGGTCTCAGCTCTTCCGGCTCCCTCAACCGCATTAAACAATCCAAGCTGTCATGGATATGCCACACTCTAACACCATCATAGCTTTGGCGTAGGCTGTTTTCCACCACCTCCAACCATCATCTTCCTCAACCACCCCCAACCATACACACAGATACACACACGGAACTGCTTCTCAAATCTTCAATACATGCTTCAGGCTAGATTCAAATATCATACTGTCTTTATGAAGCCTTAATGTTTCCCCAAAGCTAATTCAGACCACTATTTCAACCATTTTTTCTTTAAGATTTTATTTATTTGACAGAGAGAAACACAGCCACAGAGGGAACACAAGCAAGGGGAGTGAGAGAGGGAGAGGCAGGCTTCCTACCGAGCAGGGAGCCCGATGTGGGACTCGATCCCGGGTCTCCGGGATCATGACCTGAGCCGAAGGCAGTCACTTAACCAACTGAGCCACCCAGGCGCCCCAATTTCAACCATTTTTGATAAATATGTAGAAAATAATTCCATTATAGCATCTAACAAACTAAACAACAATTTATCTGTTTAAGTACTTGTTTTTCATTAGACTGTAAGCTTCTCAAGACAGTCTGTATTTTATTCTCCTTTATAGTCTAAAGTTTCAGCATAAGACCTGGAATTTAATGGCTGCATAATAAATGATGAATAAAGTGTGAATAAATGAATGAATGAGTAAGTGAATGATGAAGACTGGGGGAAGAATCAAAGTGTCAAAATTACCCTTCCGGGCCTGCCACCAACTAACTGAATAACTTAAGAGCAATAAACTTCTGAATCCAATTTCTTCCTATTAACTAAGAGATGATTGGATCATCTAAAGAGCTCTCAAATAGTAGCAACAAAAAAAGAAATAACATTTTTTGAGCTCCTTCTAAATGTGAGCATTTAGAAGCACCAGCTCAGTGCTTTACACTCACATTAACACTAATGTTCGCAGCAATCCTATAAAGTAGGTACTGCTTATTCCCATTTTGCAGATAAGGAAATTTAAATTTAGTTTAAGTGACTTATGGCCCCACAGATAATGAGAATAAAGTCAGCTTCATACCCAGCTCTGCCTGATTCCAAAGCCCATAATATTCCTAAGACACTAGTAATAAGAGTATGTTGACAACTTATAAGCATATAGTAAGCGTTGATTACCCACTTTTGTGTCCAAATGGAGGCTTATCTATCCACTTTTGTATACAAGATTTCCATGTCATCAAATGGTGATAATTCAGCCATTCTGTTCTGGGCTACTAAGTACATATACCATACAGTTATGACTGAAATCCACTTGAGATCCTGGCAATCAACTCCTCCTTACATCAGAATGAAGGTTGCAGGATTTTCTCAATTCCCAGTTGGATAAAACCTCTATTGGTTTTATGTTATTGATGGTAAAACCTCATTAAAATGTTAATGTCATTGAAGAAGGTGGATATCTATTTAGAGTCTCTGTAACAGAGTACAGATTCATTGCCAAACCTAAGACATAGTAAGTTTCTGAATAACACGATTTAACTAGATACATATGTAAGTTATTATTTATATTGGGTCATTCTCTGCCTATTGGAAACAAAGCAAAAACAAAAGATATATCCCTTAAGATCAGGAAATATGACATTTTTATATCCTGTCATCAACATACTATGAGTTCAATGCATAATTAGGTATTTACGGGTCTTCCTCTATTCATCAGGGGGTTAGCTCCTGATAAGCCCATATTTAAGAAAATACCTTAAGTTGAAACTGCATTTTACTCACCTAACCTACCAAACATCACAGTTTAGTCTAGCCTATCTTAAGCAGGCTCAGAACACTTATATTCGCCTACAGTTAGGCAAAATCATCTAACACAAAGCCTGCTTTATTATAATAATTGAATAACTCACATAATTTTTTGAATACAATACTAAGAGTGAAAAAACAGAAAGACTGTATTGGTACAGAGCAGTTCTAAGTGTATCAGTTGTTTGCCCTTGTGATCACAGGGCTGACTGGGAGCCACTGTGGCTTGTTGCCATTGCCCAGTATAATGAAAGAGGATCGCACTGCATATCATTAGCTCGGGAAACGATGAAAATTCAAAATTCAAAGTACAGTTTCTACCAAATGGATACTACTTTTTACCATCATAGAGACAAAAAATCAGAAGTCAAACCATTGTTAGTTGGGGACTATCTATATACCTAATCATATTTTGCTCTTTATGTTCGTGTGCTTTGTCCCTAAATCTCTTTAAAACATGGAAAATATCTGTTCAGTGTAGTTTTTCATTTGCTTTCACAATTACATGGGGTGGAAATTTTTGGACAAATAAATACCAATATCTTAGAAATTATCTCTGGGAATTGGGAATATAGAAACTTTCACTCTTTATATTACTCATTTTGGCATCATTTAAATTTTCCATAAAGACCATGCATTGGTTTTGTAATTAGAAAAAGCATATATATAATCCCAGTCTTCAACAATGATTTCAAAAAAGTGTATCATAAAAATCTGGTTAAAAACAATGTAAAAGATAAATCAGAAAGTTTAGATTTATTTTGCTCCTGAATGACTTAGTAACTCTTAGCATTAGAAGATAATGCAGATGTGCAGAGTATTGTCTAATATCTGGCCTCGAATGGGTATCTAGGGATTGACAACATCTCATCAGAATGCCATGTAGTATTGAGTCACAAAATGCCTTTAATTTAAAATCACCTCAAAAGTAGACTCAAACATTTGGCACAGGGAATACTATGAGCCCATGAGGGAAATGTTCTAATCCTTCAACATAAGGACTCCAGGTCATGTTCTTCATTTAAACCTGCATCACCTCTTAATCTTGACAACAAAATCCTCACCAAAATTTTGGCAGGCACACCAGGAGTGATGCTGCCAAACAGGCATCATTACCGATCAGTCTGGTTTCCTCTCTGCTGAAACATAAAGCGATCTAACAAAGATTGCTTGATGCAAATCACAAACAGGTTTTCTCAAATTTGGCTCTTTGGCTTGGGAGCAGAAAGAGGAAAAATTACCCTATAGTTACCTCTGTCTGCCCACCAACACTGTACATCAGATATTGGCAAGCTATGACCTGTGGATCAAATCTGGCTGTTCCCCACCCCTATCCCTTCACTGTTTTGGTATGACCCATGAACTAAAAATGATCTTTTAAATTATTTGATAAAACTTTAAAAATGAACATTTCATGACATGTGAAAATCACATATAATTCAAATTTTAGTGTGTATAAATAAAATTTTTATTTACAGTCCACTCATTCATTTATATATTGTCTATGGCTGCTCTGATGTAACAATGGGGTTGAGTAATTCCAACAGGGACCACATGGCCCTCTGTAGTGGTGGAATAATATCTCCCAAAAATTCATGTCCACCCAGAACCTCAGAATGTGACCTTATTTGGAAACAGGGTCTTTGTAGATGAAATTAAGTTTAGATGAGGTCATACTGGGGTAGGGCAGGTCCTAAATCCAATGGCTGGTGTCCTTATAAAAAGTGGAGAGGAGGCAGAGATGCAGAAGGAAAGAATTCATGCAGAGACAGAGGTTGAGACTGGAATGAGGCATCTACTAGTCCAGGAATACCAAGGTTGCCAGCAACTGCCAGAAGCTCAAAAAAGGCATGATATGGTTTCTCTGTCAGAGCCTCCTTACTCTGTAAGAGAGTAAATATCTATTGTTTTGAATCAGCAAAAGAAATAAATTTTAGTTGTTTTGTGGTATTTTATTATGGCAGCCTAGGAAACTAATATACCTGTAAAATCTAAAATATCTGGCCCTTTTCATAAAAATGTTGCTGACTCTTGATGGAGACTTGTGCCACAATAGTGGAGAATTGTGGGGAAAAAAAAAACACCTCAACACAGGATGGTTACCCCAGGCTGACTTAACCAGGACTCCAGTGGGTCTGGAAAGGGCATAAAAGCATTAAAATATCACATCGCAGTTAAAGGAAAGGGCAGTTCTTATCACACATGCTCATAGTTAACTTACAGGTTTTTTTTAATTTCACAGAAGTAAAGAATTCTAATTATTTTAGCTGTTGATCACACACTGTTATGGTGCACTACATGAGTTTCAATAATAGCACTTCAACTTAAAAGTTCATGAGTACCTCACCATTCTATTTTCCATGAATGTAACAGGAAGTCGGTGTTTTAGAATGTGAGGTCAATGATCAAGAGCAGGCGTGGGAGAGGTTAGCTGACTCTCTCTAAGAAAGAATCCCGCATAACTACTGACTCTGGCTCAGTAAGAATGCTACCCACTTCCAGTTTCTAGGAAGTGCTGTTGCATCACTGCAGAGTCTAAAAACAGTACTTTAAAATCTTTAAACTCAGCGGCACTCAACAAATCTATGTTGATTGATTAATGAATATCCATTTCTATTTATTGGTAATATTTGAAAAAGACTCAAGTTTTCAGTAACTTCTACCATATGTGATTACAAGAATCTCCATTGCCAATGTTCTACAGGATATAAAAACACAATATAAGGGGAACAAAATGCTTCTTTCTCAATAACCACTTAATTCTTGTGTAACCTGAATTTATCTTGCTCAAGACTTGATTGGTGCTCTCTTGCCTTAATTATTCAGATGAAAGATGAAATATACCTAGTGAGAGGAAGATGAAACTTCACATATAATTATAACACAAAAATACCCATGATGCTGGCTAAGGAGGACTGGGAACTCTGTGCCCAGGATACTAAGCAACTCAAAAAGAAACTCACATTGCAGTTACAAACCAAATTGTAATTTGCCTTGCATGACAAAGAACTTCAAAGACTGTGCTGATTCTTATACCAACCATCATGATTTTCCAAGTGGAGCTGAAGGTTCAAATTTGGCTTGATGATCCCCTTGCTTCTTGGCTAAAAAAAAAACAAAATTGCCAACCAGGCAAGTTACATGACTCAAAGCTCCCTTCCAAGTGTTCTTCAGTAGAGAAGATATGAGTCAGCCAAGGAAGCATTGATTCCCCAGTGAAAAGCTGGTACACTGATATAGTGAGACAACTACTTCCAGCTCCTGTCTGGCCAGCAGATCCCAACTACTCTCATTCAGGTGTAACAGCCACGTGAAAGAGTGGAGGCTTACCTGACTGAGCTTAAAGGTTCTTTGTGTGCAGCCATGAGAACAAGGGACAAAGAGCAGAGATATTGAAGCCTACATGTAATGCTTCTAACCATTTTCACTTTTAAAATGAGAACATTTCATTTTTAAAAATAATACATTTTCAGGATGCCTGGGTGGCTCAGTTGGTTGGGCGACTGCCTTCGGCTCAGGTCATGATCCCGGAGACCCGGGATCGAGCCCCACATTGGGCTCCCTGCTCGGTGGGAAGCCTGCTTCTCCCTCTCTCACTCCCCCTGCTTGTGTTCCCTCTCTGGCTGTGTTTCTCTCTGTCAAATAAATAAAATCTTAAAAAAAAAAAATCACATAAAATGACTGCTTTCATCGAACAAGGCTTTTAAAAAAAAATACATTTTCTGTCAAGAGGAACTGGATGAAGGACAGCAAAACAAAGAACAGGAATCATATTTCATGTACTGGATCACCTTCTGCACCACGTCTTCCCAGGATCCATTTCAGCAGAGAAGAGCCACAGACACTAAACAGTAGGAGCCCCCCCAAAAATCTGTGAGACTTTTAAAAGACAAGACTTCCCCAAGTCCCATCATTTACTTGTGGAGACTCCCACTTGGCTTCTGAACACCAACAGGTGTCACGGAGTGTTCACACCTGACTCATTACTGAGGTAGGAGCCAGCCCTGAAAATAAGGATGTTAGAATCCTCATCCTCACATACTACTTCAATAAGTCATGTAGACTTCCTCAAGCATTTGATGACAATCTCCACAAGCACTGGAAATTCAGATGCCTCCTGAGTCAAGACAAACCAGGTGTTCTTTGCTTTATTTTGTGACCTTCACTTCTTCAGCTGGCCTCCAATCTGTGCAACCCAGCTCTCCTCATCTTTGATCCAGTCAGTCATTGCCTTTCCTACCTTTTTTGTATTGAGAGCAAACCATGTTTTTATCATCTACCAGATCTTTCTTCAACTGAATTAACATTTAAATGAGCTGACTACACCATGCATCTCATTTTTTTTTTAATTTTTACATTTGATCTGATCTAACAGACATCACTGACATCGTACCTGAGGCACTGCGCTTAAGTGAGAAAAATGATAGAGGTAGCTAAATCTTTCAGAGGTTTGTTTGTTGTTGTTTTTTTGGTTTTTTGGTTTTTTTGTAATATGGAATTAGCGTACATACCTACTTACTTTATTTATTTTTTTTTTCATACCTACTTACTTTAAAGAAAATGTCTAGAGACTTTTGCATCTTTGCATAATCAAGGGACACAATGCAGCAGACATTCCTCATGACTAGTCACCTATAGAAATTGTTAGGATGCATAACTAAGCCAGAATCTATCCATTTACAACCTTTACTTTAGGTTTTGATAAATAATGCTGATACCATATTTATTTACTGAAATTTGCAGATTTGTCGTAACATCAAAGTACCTGATAAGTCAGTGTCCTGATAACTGCTAAAACTCCCATCAATTTGTCAGGTCTTGACAGTGATCAAACAAGTCTGCTTTGCAACTATTTTTTAAAAAAGACAAAGGCTAAGCTTAATTATAATTATAATGTTTTTCAATTTTATGGATGGGATGACATTTTATAATTTTATTTTGTAGGTGAAGTTTGAAATTAATATTTGAGTTTTGCTGAGATTTCACTGATGTGAATCCCTTAAAGAAATAGTAGGTTAAAAAGAAGCCTCCAAAAACTCTATCAGCATACATATCACTCATTTTGAACATGAATCAAATTTGAGAAATTTTAATCATATAAGAGTCTATTCTTCCAATGGCCTGTGATTCAGGGTCCTATGCAATTATATGATATTTCTTCCATTCAGATTTATTATTCAACATGAAGTTACCTCTAAAAGAGAGACAGTGACAAGAATGGGATTGTAGGAAGAAGCTACCTTGTTGTTGAAGTAGAGAGTCAGAAGACGTGGTTTCTGATCTTTATTCTGATATTAACCAGTTAAACTTAAGCAAATCACCCACTATTCTTGGGACCTGCTCCTGCTTGTGGCACATATGTAGTAACCCATTTGAAAACAACAAGGAATATAATGTACAGCATGCTGGCTATAGTTAATAATACATCAAGAGGCTAAATCTTAAATGACCTCATCACACACACACACACACAAATTCATAACTACCTATGGTGATACATGGGAACTACATTTATGTTGGTGATCACTTCATAGTGTATACTAGACTTACGGTGATCATTTTGTAGTGTATACAAATATTGAATCATCACGTTATATGTCAATGATATCGTTGTAAAAAATAAATAAGACAAGAGGAGAGAGCTAAAACAATAGATTATTGAGGAATAACTTACACAACATATAATGAAGACGATTATATATCTATACCTAAGAACATAAGAGACTTGAAAACAGAGACATCTGATGTTCCTAAAAGGTAAACTCCATATTATGAAGATATCAATTTTATACAAATCAATTTTCAATTCAGCATAATCCCATTAAATATTCAGAAAGAAAATGTTTCTGGAATTAAAAGGCTGACCCTAAATTTCACCTGGAAGAATAAATGACTAAGAAAATTGACCTTTTAAAACAAAAGAATAAGAAAGGATAACTTTCCCTACCAGATATCAATATATATTACAAAGTTATATAAGTTAAACAAAGATCTATTGTGTATAAATAGGAAGATAGTTTAGTTGAACAGAAGAGCCAATCCAATGACAGACCCATGTTTTTAGAAGAACATTAGTGTAAATCAATCACAGTATTTCAAATTAATTGTAGTAAAAGTTGAGGAAAAAATTCAAGTGAAAGCCTTACCCCACCCTGCATTTCAAAGTTCCAACTGAATGAATCATAATAACATTTAAAAAATTATAACAAACATGAGGAAAATATAATGAACTTTTAAGGCAGCTAAGTCATTCCTAAACAAGACAGTAAACCCCAAAGCCATAAGGGAAACACTGACAGAAACTAAACTTTTTTGTACAACAGAAGAGCACATAAGCTAAGTTAAAGTAAGTAACAGACTGCAAGAGAGACTCTGCAACATGGAAGAGAAAGAGGGAATTGCTATAATATTAAAGACTAAAAATCTCCTTCAAATCAACAATAAAAAGACAAACAGTCCAATATAAGTAGGTAAATGAAGTAAGAATGAGCTAAAGAAAAAAGTGATCAAAAATGTGAAAAGATACAGACCTGTGATTTCCCATCAGACTGCAGAAAACTGAACACTTGATATTATGCAGTTTCAATAAGGAAATGGGGGAAATAGGCATTTTCATCACCGTTTAACTATAAACAACCACATTTTGTAGGTCAATTCAGCAATGTTTATCAATATGCTATGGACTCTGATGACTAATCATAACTTTTGATGAAGCAATATTACTCTGACAATCTATCCTGCAAAAATACTACACATTTGGACAAATATACATATACACATGTATAAATATATGAATATTAATGATGTAAGCAAAAAAAATTAAAACCACCTAAATAGTCATTAATGGGGGAATGAGTAAATAAATTTTAACAGTTAACAAGATGGCAGTTAACAAGAATGAGGTTTTTCTATTATGTACTCTTAAGGGAGTTCTTCAAGATATGAAGCTTTAAAAAGAAGCTATACAATAGAATACATGGATACAGAATAATTTCATTTACTGCACTTGTGAAACCTATGTACATATCTGTATATGAGCATGAAAATGAATATAAAAATGGTCTAGAAAGATATATCATCACCTGTTAATAGAGGGTAGAGGGATTTTTAAAAGAAGGAATAATGAAAGGCAATATTTTACAGTTACACTATATTCTTTGTGCTATTTTTTTTTTTAAATTGTAACATATATGTATGTCTTTTCTCATTAAAAACTTATGGAGGGGCGCCTGGGTGGCTCAGTCATTAAGCATCTGCCTTCGGCTCAGGTCATGATCCCAAAGTACTGGGATGAACTGTGGGAACTCCTCAGGAAGCCTGCTTCTCCTTCCCTCACTCCCACTATGTGTGTTCCCTTTCTGGCTGTGTTTCTCTCTGTCAAATAAATAAATAAAATCTTTAAAAAATAAAAAAAAAACTTACGGAAAAAATAGGCGTTACTACTATGTAGTATATTTATTAACATAGCTCCCAGCTTATGGAGAACTCCTTGGTCATATAACAAACCAGCAGTTACAAAGTCTCAAAGTCTAGAGTTTTCCTTTGTTCCTGTTCATTTCTTTTCCTTATTTTTCACTTTCATGTAGGTAGCTCTAGTTTTTGTTTTTGTTTTTTTTAAGATTTTATTTGACAGAGAGAAACACAGCCAGAGAGGGAACACAAGCAGGGGGAGTAAGAGGGGGAGAAGCAGGCTTCCCGCTAAGCAGGGAGCCCAATGTGGGACTCAATCCCCGGTCTCCAGGATCATGACCTGAGCTGAAGCAGTCGCTTAACCAATTGAGCCACCCAGGCGCCCCAGCTCTAGTTTTTTTAAGGTTAAGCTAATGCAGAATTACTGAAAAATTTTGTAAGAGAATCTTTCTGGATCCCTTCTAAATACACACAAAGCCAACTTTTAAAATCGTCTTTTGATAGAAACCTCATCGAAAGGTCCATATTTTTTCCTAGAGGAGAGAAGACCTCCAAGGGCTGCCACTGGCAAATGTCAGAGCAGCCATGCCCTGGGCTGGGCATCAATCTTGAATCATGTGATACCACTGCTAGCTCTGCAACAGTGAGAACACGATCTGATTTTATGTCCACTCTTCTTTCACATTCCAAGGTTCTTGCTCTGTAAGGGAACGGCCATGCTTAAACTCAGTACCAAGCCACTTTTTGCTAGCTACTATTTTCAGTGTGATCTAGGGCAAAACTGCTTCACTTTTCCAGGCCTTGCTATCTGTCCCATCCCTGAAATAATATTACTGCCTGGGACTCCTGGGTGGCTCAGTTAGCTCTGCATCTGCCTTTGGCTCAGGTCATGATCCCAGAGTCCTGGGACTGAGTCCTGGGACTGAGTCGGGCTGACTTCGGGCTCCTTGGCTCCTTGCTCAGCCGGGAGACTGCTTCTCCCTCTGCCTGCCACTCTCCCAGCTTGTGTTTCCTCTCTCTCTGACAAATAAATAAAATATTTAAAACAAACAAAAAGGGGCACGTGGGTGGCTCAGTCCTTAGGCATCTGCCTTCGACTCAGGTCATGATCTAGGAGTCCCAGGATCCTGCCCCGCATCGGGCTCCCTGCTCAGCAGAAAGCCTGCTTTTCCCTCTCTCACTCCCCCTGCTTGTGTTCCCTCTCTAGCAGTGTTTCTCTCTGTCAAACAAATAAAATCAATCAATCAATCAATCAATCAATCAATGAAATGAAATGACACCAATGTAGACTTCACAGAAGTTAGACCCAAAATTAGTGTATTTGATTCCAGAACTCTTCAGTCAGTCAGGAGGCAATAGACAGACCATTGCCTCCTGGGGTAATCACATATTTCACATTTTATAATCATGATGACAATAATAATCACTATGACAATTATAATTCTTATAAGTTATTTTTTTCAAAATTAAAGGAAAAAGCAGAACCGGTAAAAATAAAATTTGCATATGGATAACAAAATGTAACCCAAAAAAATCCAGGGTAGAAATAAATTAACAGATTACTGTTAACATGATTTTTAATTAGCACCCAAGGAAAAAAAAAAAGAGAGAGAGAAAGCGTGAAGAAAGCTCATTACTCTTTCTGGACTCTCTGTGAGAAGGGTGGGATTTTTAAAAAGTCCAGTGCAAATTTTTCTAATTGCTCTTTACCCTGACTCTCTTTGCTGGCTTTCCCAACTAGGGCCCAGATGAAATGTCCACAGAGGGAGAACAAAACACCTACCTATATTAAACAACTCCGGTTTGTAGGATATTTAAGGAAAAGCATAGATTAAGAAAAGTTAGAAGTAAAGCAAAATGTGGGGATATAGCATTTGTTTAATCATGTAGAAGTCGAAAGTTAATTAAAATTGACATTAATTAAGAAATATAATCCGCTTGCTTCATGACAGCCGTTGGCTTGCTGGGAGAAAAGCACAACTACTCACATGAAATCATTCATTCTATTATAGGCCTTCCAGGGGCCTTCTGGAAGTCTCTGGTCAGCTTCTCTCAGAATTCCTTTAGGAATTCTGCCCAAGGACTGGATTCACTGCAAATCCTTACTTTACAAATAAATATTTAAGAACATCTCTGCTGATGGATGTTTTGCTTATTTCTTTGCCTTCCAAATCTATTCAGAGGTTTTCACCAAATCCCTCCTATGCCAAGATGAAAAGGAAAAACACCACATTTATTGAGAGTTTACTAAGTGCCACCCCAGGCTATTCACATGAGTTATACCAGAACACTCAACTTATCTCCTGCCTATTTTCATTCAAATCCCAACAGAAAACATCATACACAGCACACCTTAAAACAACAACAACAATAATACATTATCTTTTTTTATATACAAGATTTTATTTATTTATTTGAGAAAGAGAGGGGGAGAACAGACCAGGGGTAGGGGAGGCAGAGGAGCAAGCAGACTCCGCACTGAATGCAGAGCCCCATGAGGGGCTCCACCCCATGACTCTGAGATGAGGACCTGAGCTGAAGTCAGATGCTTAACCGACAGAGCCACCCAGATGCCCCAATAATACATTATCTTAACAACTCTTTAGATCTGAATTTTTATCCACATCTCACAAAGCAGGAAACTCAGGCTCAGGAAACCTGAGTCAACTGTATAAGGTCACAACATAGCCACCACCTGTTTGAACCTGAAATTGAACTCTTGCCTCAAATCCTGCAGTCCCACTACCCACAGCTGTCTCACCCTGGGAGTGGTAAATTCTCTAAAGATAAGTATTAATTTTAGAAAGAGACAAAAGCACTGTGAATAAACCTTTTGAAGGTTTTTCGAAAGTTAATTGAATACTGAAATGTTTAATGTACTTAGAAGAAGTTAGTATCATTGAAGTGAGTGATCAAAGTGGTTGATACAGTTTATAGTAATAAAAATCATCATCGTAAAATACAACTATGAAGTATGGAGATAGGATTTCTCATGTGCCTTGTGAAGTCCATCCCAAAGAGAAATATTTCCCCAACTGACTTGAAGATTGGTATTGGTCTGCTGGTTATTCTGATTAAGTGATCATTTCAAAGGATAATTGCTTGTTGCTATGAGTGCTGATATGAGGACAATGGAAATCAATATTCTTAACTTCCTATTGTTTGTTGATGCATAGCCATACACTCTAGTAATTATATTGTGATAGAATATACATAATATATAAATAATATACTATGTAGCATGTATATATAATATTCAATGTATTATATATATTTATATTATATATATACTATATATATATATATGACCACACAACGACAAAAGCTACATTTTAATATGTTTCATGAAATAGTCCTGAGATTCATTAAGGGCTTAATGCTAACTTCTTAAATAAGAGTTAAGTGAAAAGATATAGAAAAAACAATATAAGTAGATATTTGCCTATATTGCGTCAATTTTTTACTGTTTTCCCCCACTAAATTGAATGAGTCTTTTGACTGTATCAGTAAAAAGAAGATAAAGTGAAAATCAAATTCTTTTCAAAAAGTACTGACAACGTCTAAAATATAACAATCCTTTGCTTATTGTGGGATACTTTCAAACCATCACAAGCATAAAAATACAGATTTTATAAATTCAAAAGTTGCAGATATGTTTGCATCTGGAGAAAAGAATATAAAACAAATGCAGGGAAAATCACTACCTGTTTTAGTCAATTAACAAACACTATATAGTTGGTTGTTTTTGTTTTTTTTTTAATCTTGTTTATTTACTTGACAGAGGGAAACACAGCTAGAGAGGGAACCCAAGCAGGGAGAGTGAGAGAGGGAGAAGCTGGCTTCCTGCAGAGCAGGGAGCCCCATTCCAGAGCTTCATGCAGGGCCAGATCCTGGGTCTCCGGGATCATGACCTGAGCTGAAGGCAGACGCTTAACGACTGAGCCACCCAGGTGCCCCTGGGCACTACATAGTTTAAACTCACTCAAAATACTTAGGACAATATAGTGGAAAAAACAAAAGACCCAGTCAGAAAAATCGTTAATGTAAGAAAATGAAATGTTAAAAATATGAAAAAGTATTTTGATCAAGAAGGAAAAACTTATCTTACCTACCCAATCAGGAAGAAGTGTCTATTACTTACTAATTGCTATTTTTTTCTTCTCTACCTCTTATGGGAACATTTTGCCCCTTCTGGTACAATTATTGCTGTGGTTGAGTCAAACATATAAGACTGGAAAATGACATAAAAAGTTCAAAGTCAGTTTTCTCTCCTCAGCAGAAAGGGAAATCAGTCCACATCCCCCTTGAAACCTCCTCCTTTTCAGCCCCTACGGAAAAAAGCTGGTGGTGAACTGGCTTCCTCAATTGTCTTAAATTATAAAATATCTCAAAGTTCTTCATCTTCTCTCTATAAACTATACTTAATGGGGCTATGCTAAAAACTTGTAATTACTATTTCTTTACCAGGAGGCAGATAACACAATTATAAGGAAGAGTTTGATATATTGTTACTCAGTGACCCAAACTAACCTTTTGCTTAGAGATTACAGACAGATTATAAAGAATCTTGGAAGTCAGGCATGGAGGGATTAGAACCCAGGCAACTAAAAGTCAGATTTTGATCAGGGGAGTTATAGAGGAGATGTCTGTGGCAGAGAATGCTCTGGAGTAGGGATAGATGACCTCAAAGGTGATTCAGACAGAAAGCATTAAGAACCTTGATTTCCGTTTGGCACTGAGAAGGGGGAAAATATCAGAGATGTTTAAAAGAAAAAAATCAACATGACTTGGCAAGGATGATCCATGGAGTGTTCTGGGCTGTAGTAAAGCATACAGTGAGAATTCCAGTCCTCTCTTTGCTACTGAATTTTTATATTTCACAAAGTTAAATCAATGGGAATTTGAACAGGAGAAAAGGCAACATGAAGAATCACATGTCCAAGAAAGAAAGATGGTGGAGGTGGAAAGACATTTATAGGCACCCCAAATGTGCAAAAGCTTGAAGCTTTTAATTTGTCAGGTAGTTTTTTGTTTTAGTTTTTATTTCTAATTGGTAGTAGAGTGTTTAGCCATATTGAACCCTAACGAGGTCTTCTTATATCTGGTTCTGTTCTCAGCCTGGGAAACCTAATAAAATTCTTTCAGAAGGTGATGTTAACTTGGATGGGAAAATGGTAATCTCAGTTTGAGGCAGTGGTGAGAAATACACACATAACAATGCCCGGATCAGTGAGCAGCAGGAAATACAGATCTGGGATTTGGGCTGGGAGTCGGACAAAAAATGCTGCTCGTAGTATAATTAGCATAGAAGCCATATTCGAAGCAATGATAATAAAACTCAAAATCAATTAGAAACATGCCATGACTGTCTTATTATTGAATATGAGAGTGGCATTGAAGCAGTAGATAGGCTATACCACAGCAGAGACAGGACCGGGCAGTGAGAAAGTCGGCCTGTCCCAGCAGACTGCAAGATACTGGCTGCTCTCGGCAGCTACAGTTAGGACTTCAAGCAAATTACTTAACTCTCTTATAATTGAGGATTAACTTAATTGATATTTGAATTTACTGTAGGTATTAAATGAAAAAAATACATGCAATACTGCTTTAAAATTAAAAACTAACAAGTATTTACATCTACCACCAAAATGTAAACCCAATTCCAACTGTAGCCTTAGTGGAAGAAAGCCCCATGGTCATCACCCCTACATTTACTGCTGAGATCCTCTTCCTTCCCAGGCATCCTTACAGTCTTCTTACAGTGGCACTGTGAAGGTCTGCACCTCCTCATCCTTAATCTCACCTCCTGGCCACATCTCATATTTGGACTTCCTTCCCAAGTATAACTGCCTCTCTATAGTTCTACACACTCTCTGACCTACATTCTGAGTGACTTCACTCTTCCCTAAACAGCGCTCACACTTTTGTTCCCAAGGAAGATAGAAGTAAGTCTGGGTGCAACCTAATCATGTTTTTATTCAATTACACAAAATCTGATTTGTGGTGACTGTATTCTGGACAAAGTTACTGAGTCTCTATCCAGGTTCAAGAATCTGACTGGTCAGATTCTGTGTGTGTGTGTGTGTGTGTGTGTGTGTGTGTGTCTTTAAATGCTTAATTCTCATTTTAATAACTATCTATTGAGCAAAGGAATGTCAGTGTCCTTCCCAATCAGCCAATCAGAAAGCCTAACAGAGCGCTGAATGCTCTGAAAGATCCTTCAAACCAGGAGCAGGCCTGACTGAGGTCTGGTTTAGCGGTAGCTTCATCAAAACTTGTTGACTTATCAACTGCAACAAGTTATTTCTAAAGGTTAACATATCCTTTTTTTTTTCTTTTTGACTACATTATCATTTGGAATACAAATAAATGTTTGATATAATTTCGTACTTTAATTTCAAGAAATCCACTTCAAGTATTTCATTCTAGCCAGGAAGTTAATCTAGTATTTAATATCAGAAAGTATGTATGACTTCCAAATAATAAAGAAAAATTACCCTTTGCATGGTTCCTATGCTATCATCCCCCAAAGTCAAGGTTTTTCTGTATGAATTTTGTACTCTCACTTCTCCTCGGCCAATTAATTAGGTAATTCTGTAAGACTAGGAACTTGATCCTTTTAATGTAAACTGTAATTGCTCATCTTTATTTACTTGCCTGTTACCGCTGGAAAAAAAAGATGGGAAGGGAATTATCCCCCGCCCCCAACTCAGTTCTTTTAAGAGCTGGTATGGAAAGTTTTCAGCCTGTCCCTAGAGAGTAAATATTACAAAGTCTAGGAAATGCTACTGCAGAAAAGATTTGATTGAGAATTCCTGGAGAAAACCTTTTCTTTAAAATTTATTTTTTCCTGCTTTTTGTTTACCCTTCTTAATCTAGAATGTACCCCACCCTTTGGTAACCCTTTCAAATATAAAAACTTTGGCTAATTCAACTGATAGGCCCGAAGAGCAGTGACTAAAAATGGACTCATGTTTATGGTTTTGTAGTGGTTTTGCAGTAATCACCTATGTATCTGGAGAGCAGCCAACATTCCATAAACTTCATTCCTATTGTACAGGTGTTAGTCCTTGAGTCTCCAGATCAGATAAACAGTTTCTCTGATGTTTCCTAACTATGAAAGAATCTTTCCATTTGAATGCTATTGCATAGTTAACAGGGAATACTAAAGCAATGTCTAAAGTTCAAGAAAATTTCAGTACATGGTACCAATGAAAAATTAGTAAAGCTCCTACGATATACAAAATATGAGATCCCACTGCTTTGTTACAACCACTGGAGACCTTATTAGATTCCTAAAATCAGATAGCCCTCAATGGACAAGCTAACACAACAATTATATTTCATTCTTCAAACTTTGCTGAGCACCAATTTCCAAATTTCCAAATGTAAAATGAGGATAATGGCATGAATCTATGGGGTTTGTTGTAAGAGTGAAATACAAGCCTAGCACAGGCTCACACAGTGCAGTGCCTGGCACATGGTAAGTTCTCTTCCCTTTCTCATTATGTTTATACATATCTCTTTAAAAAAAAAAAAAAAAAGATTTTATTTATTTGACAGAGAGAAACACAGCCAGAGAGGGAACACAAGCAGGGGGAGTGAGAGAGGGAGAAGCAGGCTTCCCGCCGAGCAGAGAACCTGATGTGGGACTCGGGGTCTCCAAGATCATGACCTGAGCCGAATGCAGTCGCCCAACCAACTAAGCCACCCAGGCGCCCCATATAACATTTCCTTTCTATTGGATTATTTACAGAACGGTCAACTTTGCTCTAGTACCTTCCATTCAAGGCAACACAACCCAAAACAAAAAAGTATTATTCCATCCCTTTCTAGCTAGTACCTGTGTTTCCATACACTTTACTCAGTCAAGCTTCATAGAGAAAGGGCCATGTATGCTGCCATCTTCTTCTTCACTCCTCAATACTAACTCTGGATTCCATTCTCAACATACTGTAAAAAGTGCTCTTGAATCCGAAACTAGTGACTTTTATATCTGTATACAGAATGCTGTTCTAAAACCAGCAAAATACAATGGAAACTATTCAGTCGTTATTTTATTTGACTTCTCAACAGCATTTTACAAAATTAACCACTTCTCTTTGAAACACGGTCTCCACTGATTTTCTTGACACCACATTTTCCTAGTTTTCTGTCTACTCCTTGGGGGGGGTCCTTCTCAGTCTCCTTTGGCAACCAGACTCTCTTTCTAACCAATCTCTTTCTTTAATTCATTTTAAAAATTTTATTATTTTATGTTGTATTATTTTTTTCTATTTTCTCATCTCTTTTGAGGTAGAACTGACAAATCTCTACCTAGCCTTGTAAAGCGGAAGACACTCAGGGTATGACTCTGGATTCTCTTTGTCTTTTGCATGTTCTTGTCTTCAGAAAATATTTTCATATGGAATGGTCACAAATCTGTATATATTTATATTCTAAACCAGTCTTTGACCTCCAGACTCTTACATCTGCATATTTAACTTTTCCACTAGGATGTTTTATAGGCATATCAAAATATGTCTAAAGTAATCTCTCCAGCTTCCTCCCAAACCCATTTGAATCCTTCCCTCCTCAGGCACTTTGCTATTTCCTCCATCTGAACACAACTCTCAACCTCTGCGCTTGACTAAAGCCTGCTTTCTCTTAGGTTTCTACTTAAATGTCACTGCTTTAAATGGGCCTTCTTTAACCCTCCTAACTAAATCAGGCTATCTTATAGCACTGTGCATTTTCCTTCAGAGCACACATGACTACTTACAATTACATATCCATTTGTGCTCTTTATGTTCAATTCTGCCATCTCCCTTACTTTGCTCTAGTTTTCCCCTTTCTCACACTTACATGCTTCTAACATTCCATGTGATTTGCTTATTTATACTTACTAATTTTTGTTTTTCTCTGCACTCTAGAATATAAGTTCCATAAAGATTTGTCTCTTTTGTTCACTAATATGTTCCAAATGCCCAGCACATGATAGGAATTCAATAAATTATCTGTTGAATGAATGAGGGGCTATGTCTGTTTTATTATACCCTATATTCCAAACTAATCTATTTCTGTGGAATTAAAGTTCCAGTAATACAAAATCTAGAATGAAAAATGGAGCACAATGCTATAAACACAGTAAGATCTCATATTCTGTGAATGATGAATGAATGCTAAATTGAATGCTTTCAGATGAAAAGGGCATATTTATTTTGGAATCTAGAACAGTGACCCTCATCTTTTTTTATTGTTTTTTGTTTGTTTGTTTGTTTTAGTACACAGTCCATCTTGTCTTTTGTTCTCTTCTTCCACATTCTAAAAAGTGTTAAGACAGAATATGAAGTGGAATCTACATGAGGGGAAGGACCATACCGGTGTATTTCCGGTGGCAGCTGATGTCTAGCCCTCTTCCTGGTACTTAACAGGAGGAATACAGAAATAAAATCAGGAACGAATGAAGGGACCTACCCAATGGTATGTGCCATCAGGTGAAGGTTAAAGGGCACCATACAGTAGCGGAAGAAGCTGGGACCTTGGAATCATCAAGGTGGTGCGCCCCCTCCATACCTCTACCATCTGACAAAATCTGGCAACTCCCCTGGGCCTGGTTTTTCATCTGGTGAGAGGATGAAATGAGATGACTACCAAACTGTAAGTTCCATGAGGCTAGAAACTGTATCTGTCTAGATCACTATGTGTGGCACGCAGTAGGCCCTCAGCAATTTGTATAGATCTTTCTAAAAATTCCTTCCAGTGCTAAGATTTTAAGGAAAAAATGACTTTAAGGCGTTCTATACAAATAGTTGTTTTACTAGAGAGAATCTTATACAGATGACCATCATTTTAGAAAACCCAGTGCATGATTAAAAGAATACAAATAAAAAATAAAATGCCTGTTTCCTCTTCTTGGGTTCGGAAACCATATTTGCATAAATAATCATATGTGTACATTTAGCCTTTTATTCAAAACCTTTAGCTCTGGGAGGGAGAGCACCAAACTCCTGAGGAACTACATACTCAGACCGTACAACTTGTACGGGTTCCAGTGTTGGCGGTCCTTCCCTGCCATTATGCAGTTGCCAGGGCAGAACGGCCTCCGACCACTTCTCAGCCCCTTCCTTCCTCACCCCAGTCTCTGCCTTCCCCCATCTACCCCACTCATGGCTTTCCCCCGATTGGTCCGATACTGGGAGAGGTTGGAAGAAATTGCCGCAGAGCTCAGAGCCCCCCCCCGCAGCCGCAAACCGCCTCCCCCAGCAGTTACTGGGGACCGCTGGCTTTCCAATCTACGCTGTAAATGCGCTTTCGCTATCTATCGAAAGGAAATCATGTTTTCTACGGTCTAGGGACAGCTCCTGGGGAGCGAATCTTTGCGTCTACACTTGTTTTCTAATCCCGCAGCTGCTGCGGGAATTGATTGGTTCCCTCGCGCCCCCGACGCTTGGGGTCCCCCCGCGTTCCGCCTGGACCCCGCCCCCTCGAGCAGCCATCTGCTTCGCTGCGGGTCTCGCAGTCTCTCGCTCAGCAGCATCTCTTTCCTCTCCACCACTCCCTACCCCCCCCGCCGGCTCCGCCCCTTTCCCCTCCCCCCCCAGTCCAGAGCTCCAAATCTTTCGTGGCTGTTGCCAGGGAGACAGGCCATACCAGGCAAATAGGCACTCGAGAAAGAAAGGGGGGGGGGTAGCTACAAGGCAGTCTGGTAACAAAGGAGCAATAAAAGCAGCCCCCAAATGGAGGACTGGGGACGCGTCTCCGAGAAAATCCGAAAGCGAGCTAGCAATCACCCCAAGTTAAAACCAGAGGGGGATGCAGAGGAAGGGGCATGATTCCCGTTGGGGGTTGGGGAAATCAACCGCTTTAAATGAGCTTTTGAGAATCGCCTGGATGGTGGTTTTGGATCAACCCAGCTGGCTTTTCAAGTTGGAACTCCGCTAATACAAGGGATTCGCGTCCACCTCCGCGGCTGGGGTCTTGGGCCAGGCCAGCGTGCTCCCTTAAGGGTGATAATATGCTTGGCAGGATACATTTCTACGGAAACGTCTTCCTATCAGCTCTGGGGAATATGACTTCGTGATCGAATGATGCATCTGAAGGCAGTGGACAGTGAGAAGATAAAGCTTCGTGTAACGCTGTACAGCTTGGTTGATTTGCAAAGCAATACTTGAACAAAGAGTTACTGGCTTGAACCAACCATCTTTTTCACTCAAAGTGTGACCCATTTCCCTACAATAAGCAGAAAATAAAACTGCTTGAGAATTCAGAGCCAACACCGGGAGATACGAACCATTCTCTCGACTGCTTCTCACTCCCATAAGCGAAAGATTATTCATTTCAGGATTACTAAATGTAAACGAGAAAAGGGTCTGATGTGGAAACGAGTGAAAACTTTGGGAGTAAAAATGTAGGCGGTAGGAGAATGTTTATTAGGCTGTATCCTTGATTTTTTACCGCCTCCTCCCCTTCTTTAAATCAGTGCCTTGTCTTTCACACACAAATAGCGTCTGGTACTTCTGTGGGAAGGGGTGCGATGGAGGTACTCTGTCGCCCTTTAGAAGCTTGTTCTCTAACCCAAGCTAGACTTGGGAGCGTTCAGGGGATCTTCTTACTATTTCCCAACAAGCAGTTTCTCCTTAGAACTGTGGTCGTCAATCGGTTGTTTAGAATTTCATCGCTTCTGCCTCCCTCCCTTCCAGGAGCACACTCGCTTGCATGCATACTTACACATGTTGGGAAAGAGTCCGTCCGATCTTGGCAATAGGCTGAAAAACGATTCAAATCTACGCGAATTGCATCCTAACCGTATATATGGATTCATATACTCGGGGCTGTGTCTCGTTTCATCACAGAGGAAAATGGTCATCCCGTACAGTCATAAAATGCAAACTGTTATGATCTTTTGTAAGTGGCCCTCACTTTATATTGTGGGGGGAAAGAATCACTAATTGTGAATAGTCGGGGTGGGGGGAATTCGATGAGCGTCGCAGGCCAATAGCGAAATATTTTATTTCATGCCAATGTGGGATAGCGTAGGGAATGTGGCTTAGGCTCCTTGCCGCTTTTGCATTTCCCACATCTGGCCTACAGACCTAATTCTAACTCTAGATGTCGTTTGATGAAATTCGATCTTTGTGGCTTAAATACCTTCCAATTTGGAGCGACTTAACCATTGCAACCGTTAAAAAAACAAACCCTGTGCAGTATCTGTGAAACCAATATGGAACACGGAGAAAGAAAACAGGCTGCATACAAATCCCAACCATTGTCTTAACACTCTCATACACACACACATACACATAAACACACAGGGAAGATGGGGGAGGGGAGTGAGCCGAGAGAGACAGACACGGATATAGACCGACAAGAGTCAAAGCTAGTCAAGTTAACGCTTTCTCCGCCCCCATCCACAAGTACCCCCCCTCCCGCGTTAATTAATTCCAAACAAAGCAAGCCAATCAAGTGATGCATTATTATTTTCAAGCAGAGGCAGGCGAAAGGCATGTATTTTTTAATTGATTTATTTATTTGGAGGACATTAATTCTCGGTCTGAGGCTGATTTTCAAACCATTTGCAAAGCGCGGCTCCATTGTTCGCCGGGCGCGCAGGCTCCGCCCCCTGCTTTGTGTGCGGTGCGCGG
Organism: Spilogale gracilis; assembly: GCA_004023965.1. Classification (NCBI taxonomy): domain Eukaryota; kingdom Metazoa; phylum Chordata; class Mammalia; order Carnivora; family Mephitidae; genus Spilogale; species Spilogale gracilis. Next base: position 59,167 of record PITA01000690.1, on the reverse strand, counting down.
ATTGGCCGGCGCGCGCGGGGGCCGCGTCAGCGCCCGCGAGCCCATTCATCTGTGCACTTGGGCGTTGGACCCCGCATCTTATTAGCAACCAGGGAGATTTCTCCATTTTCCTCTTGTCTACAGTGCGGCTACAAATCTGGGATTTTTTTATTACTTCTTTTTTTTTTTTAACTACACTTGGGCTCCTTTTTTTGTGCTCGACTTTTCCTCCCTTTTTCCCTCCCTCCTCCGCTGCTGCTTTTTTATCTCTTCGACTTAAATTTTTTTATCCGGAGTGTATTTAATCGGTTCTGTTCTGTCCTCTTCACCACCCCCACTCCCCCCTCCCTCCGGTGTGTGTGCTGCTGCTGCTGCCGCCGCCGCTGCCGCCGCTGCCGCCGCCGCTGCTGCTGCCGCCGCCGCTCGCCCCGTCGTTACACCAACCGGAGGCTCTTTGTTTCCCCCTTGGATCTGTTGAGTTTCTTTGTTGAGGAAGCCAGCATGGGTGCCCAGTTCTCCAAGACCGCTGCGAAGGGAGAAGCCACCGCGGAGAGGCCCGGGGAGGCGGCTGTGGCCTCGTCGCCTTCTAAAGCTAATGGGCAGGTAAATTCTACCTGTGTTTCTGGTCATTTCTTTGGTGTGTTTCTCTAATCCCGACGCTTCTCCTCCCCTCCTGGTCGCGCGCGAGGCGCATTCGGCGTAGAGAGGAGGGTGGCCAGATTCGTTTGAAAGTTGAATGGAAAGCGATATCCTAAATTGTCAATTTCTCATAAGAGGTAGTGGGGGTCCTCTCCTTCACCCCAAAGGAGTGTTTCCCGGAGAATCCTGGCAAATTCTTGTGTAGACGCGAGGAAAGAAGTGGTAAATCGTCTAAAATGGCGTGTTTGGAGCTTGGCAGAACGTGACTACTTAGGTGCTAACCCCTCCTCCCCCCCCAGTCAGGTTGCGTTTGTGTTTGGTGGGCACAAAGGTGTTTGGGTGGCTCTCGTGTTTGTTGTCGAGATTGGGTCGCTTTCAATATTTGTGAACTGGTGTGACAGGGGGGCGGCAGGATGGGGGAAAATGGGAATGGTGGTGGAGAAAGGCAAGGAGGGAAAGGCTGTCTTATTGTATGCCGAGGCGGCGTGCCCTGGGTTCTTGGAAAGGTAGCTGGCTGGCTGGAGTTGGACAGAAAGGTTTCAGTATCTTTCCGTGGGGCTTTCCCACTGTTACTAAATCTTCATTCGTCAGCTGTCTCTGGAATTACACACCCATCCGACTTTTAAATGGTATCCTTGGGGTGGGAAGACCCGGTGGGTCCTTGAAGAGAACCTGTCCAGATGGTTAAGAGGAGGCAGTTCGTGTATTTCGATCGCGAGTGTTCGTGTGCGTGGCGGCGCCTGGACCACTGCGGGGGGCCACCCCAGAGCTGTCCGGACCCAGGCAGATGGCCACGGTTGGGTGGGCGCGAGAGGTCGGCCACGGGTGGCTGCTTCCCAAACACTGGGTACCCACCACGCCTCTTTTCCTAGAGTAGAGGCTGTGTAGCTTCGCCTACTCTAACCAACTGGGGAAAGCGAGGTCTGCCAAGAGACTTGAGCCGGTTAAAAATGCTAAGCGAGCCGCCCTGGCGCGCCCGGGCTTCACAGAATCGCGGGCGAAGGTGGGCGTGGAAGCCGAGGCAAGACCTCAGAAATAATGGGTTTCTCCTGTTGGTTTTGCTCGGACCAGGACGCCGGGAAGCCACCTGAGCTTTGTTTGGGGACTCTTCGCTACGCGTTCCGGGCTCGGGGGCGCCTCGGCCGGCGGGCAGGGCCGGGCTGGGCGGGGCGGGGTGCCCCCGCGGCCCCGCCCCTCCGCGCCTGCCCGCCGGCCCGCCCTCCGGCCGGCCTGCGCGCGCCTAGCTCCACGCGGTGGAGGCGCAGCGCCCCCTGGCGACCCCAAGGCCTAGTGGGCGTAGGGTCTTTGCGCGCAGCCCAGGCGCTTCAGGTTTGGCTGGAGCGTTGCGCGGTGCCTGTAGGAGTTCTCCGTGTTTTGAAGAATCTCTCAGGCTTCAGGGAAAAGGGGACTGTGTAGGGCTTTGGCTCTGTGCCTTCTCCCAAAGGGCGTCTGGTGTATCGTGTGTTACGTGGCGCTCTTTGCAGAGCCCGTGAGGCGAAGGCTGGAATGGGTTATCCCTTGCTTTCGACGTCTGGGGCTCGGCACTTTTCAATCCGTAGCGCATTTGTACAGTGGTCGGGGTTAATGCTGTGTGTTTAGGGTGCCCCCAACCGTACTGCCCCGTTTCTTCGGAGAGCTCTTGTCTAGGCAGGCAACCCTGGCTCCCCATAAGAGGATGGAGGGACTCTAAAGCCAGAGGGTCCCAGGGGTGGGGGCGGCAATGGCGGCCCTTGGGCCGCTTCAGTGACACTCCCGTCTTCTCTGCCCCGCAGGAAAATGGCCACGTGAAGGTAAACGGCGACGCCTCTCCCGCGGCCGCCGAGCCGGGCGCCAAGGAGGAGCTGCAGGCCAACGGCAGCGCCCCGGCCGCCGACAAGGAGGAGCCCGCGGCCGCCGGGAGCGGGGCGGCGTCGCCCGCCGCGACCGAGAAGGAGGAGCCGGCCGCCGCCGCCCCGGAAGTCGGGGCCAGCCCCGCGGAGAAGGAGGTGCCCGCGGAGGGCGAGGCCGCCGAGCCTGGCTCACCCTCGGCCGCGGAGGGCGAGGCTGCGTCGGCTGCCTCCTCGACGTCTTCGCCGAAGGCCGAGGACGGGGCCACGCCCTCGCCCAGCAACGAGACCCCGAAAAAAAAAAAGAAGCGCTTTTCCTTCAAGAAGTCTTTCAAGCTGAGCGGCTTCTCCTTCAAGAAGAACAAGAAGGAAGTGGGAGAGGGCGGGGAGGCCGAGGGCGCAGCCTCAGCCGAAGGGGGCAAGGACGAGGCCGCCGGGGGCGCCGCTCCAGCCGCCGCCGAGGCGGGCGCGGCCTCCGGGGAGCAGGCGGCGGCGCTGGGCGAGGAAGCCGCGGCGGGTGAGGAGGGGGCGGCGGGCGGTGACCCGCAGGAGGCCAAGCCCGAGGAGGCCGCTGTCGCGCCGGAGAAGCCGCCCGTCAGCGAGGAGGCCAAGGCCCCCGAGGAGCCCAGCAAGGCCGAGGAGAATGCCGAAGAGGCCGGAGCTAGCGCCGCTGCCTGCGAGGCGCCTTTAGCCGCGGGGTCCGGTGCGCCCCCGGAGCAGGAGGCGGCGCCCGCGGAAGAGGCGGTGGCCGCGTCAGCCTCGTCAGCCTGCGCAGTCCCCTCACAGGAGGCCCAGCCCGAGTGCAGTCCAGAAGCCCCCCCAGCGGAGGCGGCAGAGTAAAAGGGCCTGATTTTTGAGATAATCGAAGAACTTTTCCTCCCCCCGTTTGTTTGTTGGAGTGGTGCCAGGTACTGGTTTTGGAGAACTTGTCTACAACCAGGGATTGATTTTAAAGATGTCTTTTTTTATTTTACTTTTTTTTAAGCAGCAGAATTTTGTTCCCCCTCCTACCCAACAGATCCCATCTCAGATCATTGTTTCCACCATTCCAACAGGTCGAGGAGAGCTTAAAACACCTTCCTCTGCCTTGTTTCTCTTTTGTTTTTATTTTTTGCATCAGTATTAATGTTTTTTGCATACTTTGCATCTTTATTCAAAAATGTAAACTTTCTTTGTCAATCTATGGACATGCCCATATATGAAGGAGATGGGTGGGTCAAAAGGGATAGCAAATGAAGTGATAGGGGCCAGGATGGAAATTGAGGTGGTGCATAACATTGCCAAGAAGAATGTACCACCAGAAATGATGGTGTAAAGGCTTAGTTTTGTTTTGTTTTTTAAAGAAAAGTTATTACGATGTATTTTGTGAGGCAGGTTTACAACACTACAAGTCTTGATTAAGAAGGAAAGAGAAAAAAAAAAAAACACCAATACCCAGATTTTTAAAAAGATCATAGTCTTAGGAGTTCATTTAAACCATAGGAACTTTTCACTTATCTCATGTTAGCTGTACCAGTCAGTGATTAAGTAGAACTACAAGTTGTATAGGCTTTATTGTTTATTGCTGGTTTATGACCTTAATAAAGTGTAATTATGTATTACCAGCAGGGTGTTTTTAACTGTGACTATTGTATAAAAACAAATCTTGATATCCAGAAGCACATGAAGTTTGCAACTTTCCACCCTGCCCATTTTTGTAAAACTGCAGTCATCTTGGACCTTTTAAACACAAATTTTAAACTCAACCAAGCTGTGATAAGTGGAATGGTTACTGTTTATACTGTGGTATGTTTTTGATTACAGCAGACAATGCTTTCTTTTCCAGTCGTCTTTGAGAATAAAGGAAAAAATCTTCAGATGCAATGGTTTCGTGTAGCATCTTGTCTATCATGTTTTGTAAATACTGGAGAAGCTTTGACCAATTTGACTTAGAGATGGAATGTAACTTTGCTTACAAAAATTGCTATTAAACTCCTGCTTAAGGTGTTCTAATTTTCTGTGAGCACACTAAAAGCGAAAAATAAATGTGAATAAAATGTACAAATCTGTTGTGTTTATTTATGTTCTGATAAAATACTGAGACTTCTAGGTCCTGAGGGTAATTTTGAGGAACATCTTCCGTGCCATCAAGAGTAAATTTTCCTGTGGTTTTTAATCTGAAGTTTCCAAACTCTGAAGTTCATCATCGGCAGTGTCAGATTACAGGAAGATCTTAACATTCCATGTCTGTTACCATTTATCTGCATCAACTGAGTTTTCACTTAAAAATTCAATTATTTTCATCGTAGTTATGTAGCATGTCAGAATGAATCATTTAGTACAGAAGTGGTGTGGCCTGATGACTCTCTAAATGTCATGTGAAAATTTCATAAAATACATTGTTTGTCATGCAGGTCCAGAAACGAGTGAGAGTCTATTTAATCCAACCTGCAAGTGGGCCGCAAAAGTGGCCAAATGTGTTTCAAAAACTGATGGTGAATTACCTGCCATTGTACTTGCTTAGTGTTTGGCTAATTTCCCAAATATTGCTTAGATTATGTGTTACACCTTAGGAAAACAGGCTTACTTAAATAATGGTGACGAATGGGCAACATTGTCAGTTTATGGGCCTCTAGTACTTGCCTCAATTCAATAGTTGCAAGCAGATATTTAAAATGAAAGTAGTGTGTTAGTATCTTGTTACTCAAAGGAAAAGATAGAGAATACTACTTATATAGTAATTATCCTTACTAGTTTCACCTTTGCTCTACTAGATCTATTTTTTTTTCTTCACTGGGTCCTAAAGTGAATTGAAAAGATAAAAGATGTGTATCAAATACCGCTACTTCATTTAATGCAAAGGTAAATATTTACACCCACCTGCTTTGCTGTTTTTGAGCAGTATGCCTTGTAGGGTTCACAGTGAGTCAGTGAACCACATTTGTTTGTAATAATCAAGCACCAAATCTTAAACTCCTTAGAAAAATAAATCAGCTTTTGACATGTGCTATTAATTGTAATAATGGATCATAAGTAATAGTTCATGTCCTTACCAACCTCTCCACTAATAAAAATAGCATCTGGAAAAGTATGTACTTTTAGTTGGGGTATATTGATCTTGAAGGATATTTGAAAGTTAAAAGTGAAATCTGGTGACCAAAGTACTGCTTTATGGGGTCTTTCCAACCTTACCAACTTTTTTCTCAAATACCTGTTTGGCCAAGTACCCTACTGTGTGGAAGGACTCAAAAAAAAAAAAAAAATGGATTTTCAAATTAACTCGTGAGTAGTCAGAAATACTGTGTGGCCAACTATATTGCTAGGCTTGTTTTTTTAACAGCTGCAATTAAGATGCATTATTTTTATTTTAATTGCCTAAAACACTTTGGGTGGTATTGATGGAGTGGTGGATTTTCCACCAAGTGATTAAATGAAATTTGACATATATCTTTTCATCCAAAGTTTTGTACATCATGTTGTTTTCTAATGGAAAAATGTTAATATGGCTTTTTGTATTACTAACAATAGCTTTGAGATTAAGGAAAAATAACTCTTGTACAGTTCAGTATTGTCTATTAAATCTGTATTGGCAGTATGTATAATGGCATTTGCTATGGCTATAAAATACTTCCTCTGGATTATAATTATCATTTGATTCAATTACTATTGCTTGTAAAATAAAGTTTTACCAGTTGATAAAATCAAGCTTGCTAAAATAGGATTTTTTACAAACTTAATTTTAAAATGCAAATTTTAGAGAAAAACTTAAAATCTTAAGTGTTGATGGTAAGTATAACTGTTACTTAATTTAAGGGATTTTGGAAGGTATGTTTGACATTATACTTAGGATATGTAATTATATCCATTGAAGGTGAGTTCTATGTTAACAAGTCAACTAAACATTTTAATGATAAGGCTTGATAATGTGAGAAACAATGCAGTGTATCTACATTTTCCGCTCATGTATATAAACAATAAAATTTTGCAATTAAAAATTTGGGGAAAGGGTGCTTTTTACATTCATATACTTTGGAAGGGGAAGTAGTTTAACATATCTAAATTTGCTTTGAAAATTAGGAAAACGGTTCAGTATCAGGGCTGTTAGCTTTTATTTTTCCTTTAATCATTCACTGCAATATTGAGCAATTTTTTCTCTTTCTACTTCCCAGCCATATGAAAGTGCTTACAATAGGGTGTAGCAAACATAAATTTTAAAATGCTTTCAACTGTAAATATTCCAGTCCTGGGATTCAAGTTCCAGCACTCCTTTAAATAACATCCAACAGTGCAATTTTAAAAATGGGAAGTAAATACTTCAAAAAGATGTGAATGCTAACTATATTTTATATTCCTGAAAAGAGTGATAAATTACTGATCCCTGAAATACTGTCTGCATTTCCTCTCAACTGCTTAACAGCAACTTTGTTTTTAAGTAATCTGCAGCCAACCTGGGGCTGGAACCTACAAACCCAAAACAGTCCCAGGCTGTATGGACTGACCCAGCCAGGTGCCCTTCTACAACAACTTTAAAACAAAACAAACTACCCCATAAGACCTATGAGATGCAAATATATAAAATAAAAATAATTACTGCAAAATTTCTAGGAACCCTGATAATCCCAGTTCTAGTGCTTTGATAAAATTAGAACATAAAAGATTTTTTAAAATACTACTACTATTTGTCAATTGCTATTAATTACAACTTCTCTCATTTCTGGAAAAGGTGAAAGACAATGGGACTACTTGTCCTATAGGACTTCAGTACAACACATTTCAATTGAATTCATTGTTAGCCTTACAGGTTGTCTTCCTAACAAGTGGGACACTGTTCCTTGGGTTTTAAATACAAGTTAAGGACTGGGTATCATGCTGCGGTTCTATACCTGTGTAGAGGTGAAAAAAGGGAAGGGATTCTTGGGGAGAGTTATCAGTGGAAGTGTAAGAAAGGTCATATGATACACTGGCATTTGGAAAGCACCATCCAATGGAATTATAATGAAAGACACATGTGATTTTACACTTTTTTAGTAACCATTTTGAAAAGTAGGAACAAACATGAAATTAATAACCCAAGAATCTTCAATATGTAATCATCATGACACTTACTGAGATATTTTACTTCTTTTTCTTACCAAGTCTGGAATCCAGTGTATTTTATACTTACGATACACCTCAGTTTGGAACAGTCCCTTTTTAAGTGCTCTCTGGTCACATGTGGCTACCTCACTGGAGTGCACAGGTCTGAAGAGCCAGAATCAGACTCAAGGAGTGAGGAGGAATGTTGGGTACAGACTGCAAAGTGTAACTTCTGTGATTAATTTCATGAGCCTGAAGGGTTTAGCTTTTGAGCCTACATGGAATTTTTGTGTTGTTGTTTTTTTTTTCTAAATTCCAAACCATTTTAAGCAGTTAATATGGCATTTGTGTTAATAAATATGGTGGGATTCTGAATGGTCTTATTACAGATTGAACTCTGTGCCCTCTGCCTCCCTCATTCATGTTGAAGCATTAACCCCGGTACTTAAGAATGTGACTGTATTTGGAGGCAGAGTCTTTAAATAGGTGAGTAAATTCAAATAAAGGGGTTAGGGTAATCCAACATGACTGGTGTCCTTATAAGAAGAAATAGATGGTCCACACTGAGAGACAGCAAGGGTTCACAGGAGGGGAGTGAAGAGATCATGTGAAGACAATGAAAGAGTAGCTGTCTACAAGGCAAGGAGAGGCCTCAGAAGATACCACATCAGCACCTTGATTTTGGGTTTTCAGCCTCCAGAATTCAGAGAAAAGAAATCTGTTGTTTAAACCACTCAGTTTGTGGTACTTTGTTCTGGCAGCCGCAGAAAACTAATACAGGACTATTTGGTAAGAATGGAATGATTGTCTCTCCCTAAGGATGTAAAGAATTTTACAGGCTTGCTTTTGCTCTTCCCTCAGTGGAAAAGAAACTGCTTGAGAATTTTATTATTGTTATTGTTACCTTAGAGAAGAGAGAAATGATAGCTTAAAAATTAGAAAGGTAGATTATATTGCTATCTTAATTATTAACGAGTTGATAGGAAAGATTCTGGAACACAGATAGTAAAAAAATGTCTAAAAAACTGTATAATGTTATGTCCGAATTTATCCATCTCTGTTTTTCCTTGCAATTTACTTATACAAGAAACTGAGTTATTTGTTCATTAAGTGTCCAGAGTATGGATTTTGCTGATTACACCTCATGCTGTCATTTAATACATTACTTTGTCTTTCTATACTTCTTGTATTTTCTGTAAATTGATTAATAGATCTAGAAATTGATCAGATTCAGATTCAAAGGACTATATCACAGATGATATATTTCTATCAGGAGGCACACAATGTTCAGTCATTTCTCTTTTTGTGATGTTTAAAGCTATTGATTGTTGCTTAAATCTATTAATTAATATAGAGTTGCCAAATGGTGTTATTCTAATTGTCATTCCTTTTTATTTATTTATTCATTTATTTCTATAAAGAGAAACTTTCCTTCATCAGCCATTTGGTTGTTCATTTGTTGTCCTTTCTTAATCGAAAGGCGGGTAATTTGTTTAATACTTTCCCTTTATTTATTAATTTTCAGAATAATGAGTTGCTTCCCTAATACCCTTCATAGGTGACCGATGATGATACTTGATTAGTACCATTATATCATATTTTTAAACTTATTTAACATAAATAATACAAATGGTGCTCAGATTGGGTCATGATAGATTATGCTTTAAAGTTATAGAATTCAGGGCGCCTGGATGGCTCAGTGGGTTAAGCCTCCGCCTTTGGCTCAGGTCATAATCTCAGGGTCCTGGGATCGCCCACATCCGCCTTTCTGCTCAGCAGGGAGCCAGCTTCCTCCTCTCTCTGCCTGCCTCTCTGCCTACTTGTGATCTCTCTCTCTGACAAATAAATAAATAAAATCTTTAAAAAAAAATAGAGTTATAGAATTCAATAAATGAAATCAGTTTAAATTTTATTAAGACACTACTTGAGAATGTGCTAAAAGATAGATGAAACTCAATATTTAGTTTACTCAAATGAAGTGGGCTTATGCATTTAAGTATTGGCACATCCCTAATTTTACTTAGGGTTTCATGCCGAGAAGCCGTATGTTTATACTATTTCAAAGAAATGGGAGGCATTGCAATTTTTTTCTTACCCTCTAATTACTGCTGTATAATCATATTTAAATGTCATCAAAATCTCACAACACAGCACCTTACCCGTGTAGTAAAAAAAAGGTCTGAAATGTATGAGTTTGAGAAGCCTCAGAAATCACCAGTCATACAGACTTCCATGTTGGCGCTTGATAGAGCCGTGCACTAAATAGAACATGTTGGTGAATAGTGATTACTAATTTCACCAGCAAAGTACTAAAACACTATCCTCGGGTATGTGTCAGTGAAATTGGTGATTTTTAAAGAAAAATTATACTCATTATATAGCCCAGAGGCTCCTATGGCAGGATTAATGAATGGCTTTGTGAAGAAGTTTCAAAGAAGTTTGGATTTAAGTGAACATAAGGAAATATTCTTTTCTAAGCAAACTACCAACTAGAACTACTTATTTTAATGTTTTTGAAGAATTGGCATGATGAGGCAATATATCATCCAAATCTATCATCCAAAATAGATAACATTCTAATAGATTTGAAGACACTTGCTGAAATTATAAAGAAAAAGGAGCCTGTAGACTTGGTCAGGTCATATTATAAAATATTAATTATTAACTAGAAAAATGCATTATCTCTCAAGGGTCATTTTCCTCTGTTTTTAGTATGCTAACTAGTTCATGAATTGGATTACAATAGTACAAAGAATGTCTTATTTTCCTTTTCTCATATGCTTCCTGATGTTTTAAAAAGCATAAATTAGGGGCGCCTGGGTGGCTCAGTTGGTTAAGCAACTGCCTTCGGCTCAGGTCATGATCCCGGAGACCTGGGATCCATCGGGCTGCCTGCTCCGCAGGAAGCCTGCTTCTCCCTCTCTCACTCCCCCTGCTTGTGTTCCCTCTCTGTCTGTGTTTCTCTCTGTCAAATAAATAAAATATTAAAAAAAAAAAAAAAGCATAAATTATTGGGACCTGGGTGGCTCAGTCAGTTAAGTGTCTGCCTTCGGCTCAGGTCATGATCTCAGGATCCTGGGATGGAGTCCAAGGTTGTGTTCCTTGCTGGGCAGGGAACCTGCTTCTTTCTCTGCCAGCTGCTCCCCAGGCCTGTGCTCTCTCTCTCCTTCTGACAAATAAGTAAATTTAAAAAGGGGCGCCTGGGTGGCTCAGGCCTTAAGGGTCTGTCTTCAGCTCAGGTCATGATCCTGGAGTCCAGGGACTGAGTCCCACATTGGGCTCCCTGCTCAGCAGGAAACCTGCTTCTCCCTCTCTCACTCCCCCTGCTTGTGTTCTCTCTCTCTTTCTGTATTTCTCTCTGTCAAATAAGTAAGTAAAATCTTTAAAATAAATAAATAAGTAAATAGATAGAATTTTTAAAAAAAAATCTTTAATAAGCATAAGTTATTGCTAAGAATTTTGAAAAAAATGATAATTTTATTATTTTTTCACTTTATTGGTATATAGCTTCTAAATTTAAAATTCTATGCAGTCTAGAAATGAAACATCAGTATTCTAATGATGAATTTATTTAAAACAAACCAAAAATATTCAAGTACCAGAGTTTCCTTTGAACAATGATGAAAGTTATTATTCAAATCTCTTGAGAAAATCTACCTTTTTTAGCATTCTTACACAGAGTGTGAAGATTTTTTCATGCTTAATGCTTACTGAACAAAGAAGTTAATATACAATTAGGAAAAATATAGTCGTGGTAATATATGATGAAAACTATTTCTTCTGAAGCATTTCTGCCATAGTTTCTTGAAACTTAATATACAAAATGAGCATTTTCATTGAGAAAATGAAGAACTGTTTTGTTTAGATCAAGAAGACTTGTTAAAGAATGCCTGGATGGCTCAGTGGGCTAAGCGTCTCCCTTCTGCTCAGGTCGTGATCCGTGGGTCCTGGGATTGAGCTCTGCATTGGGCTCCTTTGACAAATAAATAAATAAAATCTTAAAAATACATATATTTAAAAAGAAGTCTTGTTAAAACTAACTGTAAAGCATGTTTCCTCCCTACTTTCTTACTGTTCTGAATTCCAATTTTGTTATCAAAAGTATATTTACAAGTAATAAATACATATTTCATATACATAAATTTATATATAAAAATTAATAATAGAGTACACATTCATTTCTATGCCTGATTTGATATATATTTTTATAAATACATAAATATATTTTATACTGATATGTATTTAATATAAATATGTATCATATATATTATAAAAATTAGGCATAAATATGAATATGTGTTATTTTTAATAAAACTTTTAAACAAAAGTTCTCTATTTTCAATTTTGTCACCTCCCTTATTTTCTCCTTGAATTCTTTGGAAAATATTATATCTTCCAAATGCTTCCTAAGATTATGGAGAACAATGGTCGAATGAGGTTTTAGATTCGGTTAAATGAGGGTATTTTGACCAAAAGTTGATTTCTCTAAAGATCCTTTGTTTGAAAATCTTTAGTTTTACAACATCAATTTTTCATAACATGTAGTTATAACAGTAACCATCAGGCACATCTGACCTGATAAAGAAGAAACAGAATAAAGATGGCTGACTTTTCTTTCTTTCTTGTTCTTTTATAGATCTTATTGGTGAGACTTGTGATTCTAATGTTATTTCCTCATGAAAGTACAAGAATGAAGTAGCGATTAGGCACTTAGATGTTGGAATCACGATCTGGCTCTGCCACGTGCACACTTTTTATAATATTAAGTGCACTCCTTTATCTGTCTGAGGCTCAGTGTTCTCATGTGTGAAGCTGAGAATACAAAGAGTGCCAGTTACTAGACATGTTTGCTATTATTTATTTCCTAGTATCTGCACTTTTGGATTCAATATTGTAATCTACCTTAGGTGCTCTGCTGGTACCCTGAAAGCATTTGTAATCTATTTTAATTAAGATGCTTTAGATAAAGATTTCTTTTTAAAGAACAGATTTCTATTTAAGAATCTGCATACTTCATTTTTTATTTTAGCAAGCATTTGTTGAACACCTAATATGTTCTAGGGAAAGAACTACAGCCTGGAAACATTTTATATGTGAATACACGGCAAGCCTAGAATCTGTTCTGGGGGAAAATCACAAGTCAGAAATAATATCAGTACTACTACCCATAATCTATAATGTGATTTTTTTAATGTCAAACAAATTTAATTATCATATAGCCTTGACTACAGACACTAGATGAAAACAAATCAAATATTATAAAAAAACGCTTGGTATATCTTTAAATTTATATGTCAAGTTTGTATTTCAATAGCATTCTCACAAATAGAAAAAAATAAACATAAAATACAGAAGATGCATATTCAGGTTATCTGGTATCAGATTATAAACCACCTGAAAACTCAGTGGCATAAAACAACAGTAATTTATTTTTAAAGCTTTATTGATGTATAATTTGATATACAATAAACTGCCATCTAGTTAAAGGACACATTTTGATACACACACATATGTACAGACCTGTGAAACCATTACCTGAATCAAGATAATGGTCGATCCGTGATGCTGTGATGCTTCTGTGGGTCAGGGATTAGAGCAGACACAGCAGGGACAGCTTGTCTCTGATACGTGTTTGTGGCCACCAGCTGGGGTTGCTTGAATAGCAGGAGACCCCTGGGGACAGCTATATTGAGGCCATATGTCTGGGATCTTCGTTCTTCTTCATAAGGTGTCTGCTAGGATTAGAAGGCCTGAGATGGTTCCTTGACACTGGTCTCAGTGCCGGGCTGGGATGTCGGGAACAGCATTCACCCAGCAGGTACCCCCTGCACTCATGGCTGTCTCAGGATAGTCAGACTTACTCATGGCTGCTGGTTTCTCCCAGAGGGGGTGTTTCAAGAGAGTGTTCCAAAGGACAGGAAGTAGAAGCTGCCAATCTCTTATAGCATAGTCTCAGAAACTGGCACAGCTCACTTCCGCTATACTCTTATTGGTCAAAATAGTCACGGAGCCCATTCAGACTCTAGGAATGAACGACGCGGACACCATCTCTTGGTGGGAGGAGTGTCAAATTTTGACCATCTCTAAATCACTACAATACATGTTGAATATGTTATATTCCTGATTAAAAGAAGCCTTCAAATTGAAAACACGAATAAACAATTTGGGGAGAATTACAAGGGCAATGGTAGGGGAAGGAGGTGGAAGAAATCCCATCAGCTCCTCTGTCTTCATTGCTCTTTTTCAAGCAAAGTTCGTCAAATAAGCTGGAGCTGTTGTGCCCTCATATGTTATAAATGGGTGCATTTGGATATAAATACATATAATCAAGTACTATGGTAAATACTATTTTTATTGTAGAATATTGTGTCATTTAATATGTAGTATATTTTAACTATATAAATTATTATCAAAATTCAAATATCATTGAGACATAATTCAGTTAAACCATTTGAGATGGACACATCAGATTCCGTTTATGTTACCTTCTTACAGCATTACGCTATTGGGAATCTACTGTACTTTATTTCCCTTTGTAAGAATTCCATTCTTTCTTTTTAAAGGGGCAGTGGCATACGGGGCAGAGAGGATTACAGCTCTACAAATGGATGCTTTGTATTTTAATGAGCTTTACTAGAGATAATTTCACATAGATAGTTTCATATATTCTGAATAAATACTATTATTTGCTATAAGGATAGCATGTTGAAGAAGTGTCATTAGGCCATACATATTTAAATATAAAGATATATCTGTTTCTTATATGTTCAGCCACTATGTGAAATATGCACATCTAACATAAAAACTAGCAACCAAAATTTTAGTTAGAGAAGTATACCAACTAAACTGCAGAAGAACGTTTTCATTGAAGTCTTTTGAGAAACACAAGGGAAAGCTATTGTATCAATACAGTTTGCCCGTGGAGAGGAGGTACCTGATTCAATCAAGGGGGATTAAATAAATGTTTTAATCATTATTTGTAATATTTCTGTTAACAGGGAAATGACCATACTTGGAAAGAAAGAATGACCTCACGTCACCCTTTTGGATTCCTCTAAACCACAGCTCATCTCAAGTAATTGTTCAGTGGTTTTCTTAAGTTTCTCACCATATCTTTATTGCTCAAACATTTCCTCTTTTGACTGAAGCAAACAGGCATGAGAAGAAGCAAGATAGAATCTGTTTGCGTGCACACGTGCTCACTTCTATGTATTCTCCAATCAGAGAGATTATAAGGAACCATTAAAAATGTTAGTTATTTGGAATACTCGAGTTAGAGCAGGGACCAGGTGGTAAAGAGTTTTGATCATCAGATAAATCTGAGATGATTTACAGAAGCAGGTAGTGTCTGTTGAGGAACAGAGCTTAAGGCAACGACATTCCGTGGGAGAATAGAGGCAGCACCCCGAGCAAAGCAATGAAAGCAAGATGATTCCTTTAAGTATTTTTTTATATTTGCTTACAGAATGTTTAAAACATATTTCACATCTGTTTTTTTAAGAGTTTCATAGCAGGTTTTCTTTCCTTATCTTAATCAGTTTTTTTACAGAGTTATACCACTACCAAGAAGTTAAGAGATCATGTAACCAGTGTGAAAAGCAATTAAAATTAATTATCGTATAGAGGTTAGATAGGGTTAAAGTGTCCATCCACCCGCCAACATTCCAGACCGCTGGTAGAGGTCTGTGTGTGTAGGGTGAAAAATAAATGTTTGACATGTGTATTATTAATTGATTAGAGTTTGAAGAAATAGCGGTCACTCCTGGTGGATAGTAAGTAAAGCTAGAAAAGAGAGAAACTCAAAAGTACTCCCATGTCACCCAGACCTACATCCTAGTGTTTCCAACATGGGTGTTCAAAATGAATCTTGCTTGTTTTTTCTCAAGAAAACCCTCCCAGATGATGTCAGAAAAGAGTGGTTTTATCTGCGGAATTCGGTGCGGAACCAGTTTCTCTCAAATTGTTATCAGTATTACTGAGAGTCTTCTATGTATGAGCGGTTACGCTAGGTTTTCAGGATTAGGATCATTAAGAGACCAAGTTTCCTGTCCCTAAGGAATACAAGGGCTACAAAGAAGACTTGTAAATAGGTTATGAAATACAACAGAAAGCCATCTGGAAAGAAAAAAAAGTAGTAGATTCATATCTTAGAGAAGGTTTAAATGCTAAAAACAATTAAAATAAAAATATGACAAAAAAGTACTGGGAGAGTCTAAGGCAGCATTTCTAACTATCAGAATGGGAAAGACCCTACTCCACTATAATAAATTTGACCACATAATTCTAAGCAAAATCAAAAGATTTATGACAAACTGGGTAAAATATTTACTGCTTATATTTTTTTTTAATTTACTTTTTTAAAGTAAGCTCTATACCCAACATGGGTATAGAGCTTACTTTAAAAAAGTAAATTAAAAAAAATTTACTTTTTGTAATTCTGAGATCAAAAGTCACATGCTTTACCAACTGAGCCAGCCAGGTGTCCCTTTACTGTTTCTATTATAAATAAGGGGATAAATTCCTGGTAGAATTTTTATAAGTTTATTGAAAAGCCAATATCCCAATAGCATCTGAGCAGGGGACAGGGACTGGTCACTTAAGAGAAAATATAAATGGCTCTAAAAATATATTACAACATGTTCAACTTCATTTATAAAAATGGAACTACAGATTGAAATTATATCATTTTCTGCTTATTAGATTTAACAAAAATCAAAAAGTCTGGGGCTTCTGGGTGATGCAGTCATTAAGCATCTGCCTTCAGATCAGGTCATGATCCCGGAATCCTGGGCTTGAGCCCTGCATCGGGATTCCTGCTCCATGGGAAGCCTGCTTCTCCCTCACACTCCCCCTGCTGGTTTTCCCTCTCTAGCTGTGTTTCTCTCTGTCAAATAAATAAATAAAATCTTTAAAATAAAATCAAGAAGTCTGATAACACAGTGTTAGTAAGGGTGTGGAAGAACAGTGACTTCCATATATTATTGCCGGAAATGTAAAATCTCTGAGGATAACAATTTTGAAATATCTATCAAAACTATAATTGTAAATCCTCTTATATCTAGCAGTTCTACCTTTAGGAACTCATCCCACAGATATACACACACAAGCAAAATGACATGTATACTTTATGATTAACTGCAGCATTATTTATAATAACAAAAGAGGAGCAAAAGAAAAAACAGCCTGAATGTCTATCAATAGAGGTTGGTCTATATAATTTAGAGTACATTCATATGATGGACTACAAATGTACTTTCAGTTATTTATTGCTATGCACAAACGACCCTAAACATAGGGGCTTAAAACAATAGCAATTATTGACCTTTTATCAAAATTCTGTGGGAGACTGGGCTTAGCTAAGAAGTTCTATTCTAGATGATGTCTTTCGGGGTTGCAGTTATCTGGAGATTCAGTTAGGCTGGAATGTCCAAGATGGCTCAGTCATATGGCTGGTAGTTGGTGTGAGTCATTGGATAGAAGATCAGCTGGCATTGTTGACCACAGTGCATTAGCATAAACGGTCATCTATGTAGCCTCTCCTTACCGCGTGGTGTTCTTCCAAGGTGATGGTTGGCTTCCAGAGGGATTGTTCCTGGAGCATAAAGCTGCAGATGGCTTAAGGCCCAGCCTCAAAAGTTAGACAACAATACTTCTACCTCATTCTATTGACAAAATAAGTTACAAGGGAAGCCCAGATACAAGGGGAGGGAAATAGATTCCATCTCTTTAAGTAGAAGAGGGGCAAGAATTTGTGACCATCTGTAGTCTACTGAACCATGCATCTATAAAATAGAAAGAGGTAAGACTTTATATACTAACTCAGAATAATTTCTGGTAACCATTGTTAAGTTCTGGGTGTATAACAGTGTGTATAATATGATAGTATCTATGTATACAAAAAATGTGGGTGGGGTAGAATATACTTAATTGTTTACATGTGCCAGAGATTATCTTTAGAGAAATACACAAGAAACTGGATATCTAGTTCCTGGAGTAGAAAAACATTCACTGGGTTTCTCGTTGCACCTTTCAAATTTTGTACAGTATGAATGTATTACCTATTTTAAAAAGTTAACCTGTAAATATTATAAGCATTACAGGCTACATTTTCTGAGCTAGAAATTAAACTATATTTAGTAGAGAACAGAAAATTTGAAATCTATCCTTAAAAAGTAACAATTTTGATAATGATTATATTCATCATGTGATTGGAGCTCAGAAAGGAGAGGATTGACTTGGGAGAGAATGACCCAGGACAGCCATGCAAAGAAGTGGCTTCTATACTAGGGCTGGAAGAGTGGAAAGAAAGGCTGCAAAGGGCACCTGGGTGGCTCAGTCGGTTGAGCCTCTGACTTTTAGATTCAGCTTAGGTCATGATCTGGGGTCCAGGCTTGAGCCCCATATTGGGCTCCATGCTCAGTGGGGAGTCTGCTTGGGTTTCTCTCTCTCCTGCTCCCTCTGCCCCTTCCCCTGCTCCTGCTCTCTCTCAAATAAATGAATGAATCTTAAAAAAAAAGAAAAAAGAACAACAAAAAAAGGATAGCCTGCAAATGCTGGTGAGCTGCAGTAAGGAGAAGTAGAGAAGGGTTCAGCCAAATGGCTTCTATTTTTTATGTGAAAGATGAGGCAAGGTCATACCTTGGTGTGAGTTTTGGGGTAAGAAGGAAGGCTTAAAGAGAATGAAAAGTCTGGCAGCATTTTTGTCAGAAAGGAGTAAGAGAAGTAAGAACAAGTAGAATAGGTAGGTTAAAAAATATGAGTTTGCAATGCTGCCCTCAACACAGTGATGAGATTTTTCTCTGCCAGCTCAGATATAGATCAAACAGCTAATGAAGTGATCTAAGATCAAGGATGTGGAGGACAGGTGTGAGAGAAAGACAAAAGAATGCGGAATGTGGTGTGAGAGATTTAAGGTTATGAACCATGAGATACTGGACAGGAATCCAGAAGAAATGGGAAATGATGGGAAATGAGCAGGCTCCCTGAGGACTCGGGGGGGTAATAATGGAAGCAAGGGCAGTAAAGCTAGACAAATAGAAGATAATTTGATAATGGGTTTAAAGTTGAAAATTTCCAACACAGCACAATTCTGGATAAAAATACAATTCAAGGTATAAATGACCATGAGATTCTGCTTCTAGTATCAGTTGCTAGAAATGTATTGGCCATGTTTCACTTGGGGGCATTACTTTTTGATGGGTAAGTATAAATTGATTAAGTCCACTTACCACACTGGGACATGGTTCTATAACCATATTTTATAGCCCCAGCTAAAAACATGTGGCTTACCAATGGCTCCTACTTCTTGGTAACTTGTTAAGTATTTATATGAAAAGACAACACAATGTACAACATAAACAGTATTTTGGTACCATGTTAGAAAATTCAGGGATCACAATTTATGTTGACACTAATGAAATAACTTTAAAAATGACAAATGATGATGCAAAGAATGAAATACTTAAAAAAAAAAGATTTTATTTATTTATCCGACAGAGAGAAACATAGCTAGAGAGGAACACAAGCAGGAGGAGTGAGAGAGGGAGAAGCAGGCTTCCCGCCAAGCAGGGAGCCCGATGCGGGCCTCAATCCCAGGACTCTAGGATCATGACCTGAGCAGAAGGCAAACTCTTAATGACTGAGCCACCCAGGTGCCCTAAGAAAGAAATACTTTCAAACATATTTAAAATACAGCAATGTTGAATTATGCTGTAAACTTCTTGAGAGAAGGGACCATTTTTTTCACTCAGGGCGTTCCGATATTCCTTTTGCATCCTTGTTCCCCTCAAGCTCTGCCCACGTTTGGAATAGTGCAGGTCAGACAAATAGGAAGAGATAAATAATACTTCTTGTTTAAGTTGCTGGTGGGTGATTTTATTTGTATCTTTGGGACAGTTGGATCCCAGATAGAATAATCGCCCCCCCATTCCCTCAAGGATGGGTGTGTTCTTTCTTGTTCTACTCCTGAAGAACAGGCTACTTCCCTGCTTAGATTCCAAATTCCTTAGGAAAACAGAAGCTGCAACAAAACCACACCAGTAACTTCCACTCACATGTCAATTTTAAAACAACTTGGGAAAGGTCAGCCTATTTGACTTCCTTCTATTGTTGAATTTACCCAGTTCCTGATTATATTACAGTGTGGTGGTGATTTTTAAAGGCGATTCCTTTATCTGTTTTGGTTTTCTAAGCAACATAAATTAGCCAGGAGCTTTCTTTTCACCCTGAATACTATTTGCCTTGGGAAAAGATTAGCTGTGATAAAAGCCTTTATCTTTAGTGGCCTTTGCAAGAACGTCTATGGCACTTGAGTGGAAACCCAGTCCAGAGATAGGGTAGAAGGGAGCCAAGGAAAGCACACCAGTGACACGGAGAGGTCATTGGTGTGTACTGGATCTCAGTTGGAAGGCCAAGGGCACTCCTTGGTAGATTAAGGACTAAAATTTAGACTTATTGGAAATTGGGGTTTTGGTGTTCTACGGTTTAACTTTGTTTTATTTCTGTTGCTTTGAAGTTATTAACTTTGCCCTAGTCATCTGAAAATACACATTTACACCACATAATGGTTGATGTGAATACGGCTTCTAGAAAATTGTTCCTAAGGAAGATTTTTAGCCTGTCTTCTGAAAAATTCATTTATATTTTTTTATTTAATCATTTGTTTTTTTACTTTTAACTACTAATACTAGTCTAAAATTTTCTCTAGTTCTCTATGTAGTAATCTCTACATTGTTAGCTCATTTTTTCAGTGTTCTAAGATTCATTGTTTATGCCCCACACCCAGTGCTCCATGCAATATGTGCCCTCAGTACCCACCACCAGGACATCCTGGTAAGCCAGCCATCACCCTGGAAGAACACCAGGCGGTAAGGAGAGGACACCCCCTCCCCTCCAAGAACCTCAGTTTGTTTCTAAGTCCAAAGTCTCTCACGTTTCGTTTCTCTCCCTGAATTACCCTACTTCTCATTTCCTTTCCTTCTCCTATTGTACTCTATATTACCTCTTATGCACCAAAAGTAAGTGAAACCATGTGATACTTGACTTTCTCTACTTGACTTATTTCACTCAGCATAATATCTTCCAATCCAGTCCATGTTGCTACAAAAGTTGGGTATTCATCCTTTCTGATGGAGGCATAATATTCCATTGTATATATGGACCACATCTCTTTATCCATTCATCTGCTGAAGGGTACCTTGGCTTTTTCCACAGTTTGGCGATTGTGGCCATTGCTGCTATGAACATTGGGATACATATGGCCCTTCTTTTCACTATATCTGTATCTTTGGGGTAAATACCCAGTAGTGCAATTGCAAGGTCATAGGGTAGCTCTATTTTTAATTTTTTAAGGAATCTCCACACTGTTTTCCAAAGCGGCTGCACCAACTTGCATTCCCACCAACAGTGTAAGAGGGTTCCCCCTTCTCCACAGCCTCTCCAACACTTGTTTCCTGTCTTGTTAATTTTGGCCATTCTGACTGGTGTAAGGTGATATCTCAGTGTGGTTTTGATTTGAATTTCCCTGATAGCTAGTGATGATGAACATTTTTTCATATGCCATTTGTATGTCTTCTATGGAGAATTGCCTCTTCATGTCTCCTGCCCATTTTTTGATGTGTTCATCTTCTTTTTGGATGTTGAGGTTGAGTAGTTCTTTATAAATCTTGGATATCAGTCTGTAGTGTCATTTGCAAATATCCTCTCCCATTCCATGGGTTGCCTCTTTGTTTTGTTGACTATTTCCTTTGCTGTGCGGAAGCTTTTTATTTTGATGAAGTCCCAGAAGTTCATTTTCGCTTTTGTCTCCTTTGCCTTTGGAGACATGTCTTGAAAGAAGTTGCTGTGGCCGATGTCAAAGAGGTTACTGCCTATGTTCTCTTCCAGGATTTTGATGGATTCCTGCCTCATGTTGAGGTCTTTTATCCATTTCGAGTTTGTCTTGTGTGTGGTGTAAGAGAATGGTATAGTTTCATTCTTCTATAGGTAGCTGTCCAATTTTCCCAGCACCATTTATTGAAGAGACTGTCTTTTTTCCACTGGATATTTTTTCCTGCTTTGTCAAAGATGATTTTCCCATAAATTTGTGGGTCCATATCTGGACTCTCTACTCTGTTCCATTGGTCTATCTGTCTGTTTTTGTGCCAGTACCATGCTGTCTTGGTGATCACAGCTTTGTAATAAAGCCTGAAGTCAGGTAACGTGATGCCCCCAGCTTTGTTTTTCTTCTTCAACAATTCCTTAGCGATTCGGGGTCTTTTTTGGTTCTAAATTAATTTTAGGATTATTTGTTCCAATGCTTTGAAAATGTTGGTGGAATTTTGATCAGAGTGGCATTAAAAGTATAGATTGCTCTGGGCAGTTTGGACATTTTGACAATGTTTATTCTTCCAATCCATGAGCATGGAATGCTCTTCCATCTTTTTATGTCTTCTTCAATTTCTTTCATGAGTGTTCTGTAGTTCCTCGAGTACAGATCCTTAACTTCTTAGGTTTGGTTTATTCCTAAGTATCTTACGGGTTTGGGTGCTATAGTAAAAGGAATCGATTCTCTGATTTTCCTTTCTATATTTTCATTGTTAGTGTATAAGAACGCAAAAAATTTCTGTGCATTGATTTTGTATCCTGCCACATTACCGAATGTTGTATGAGTTCTAGTAGTTTGGGGGTAGAGTCTTTTGGGTTTTCCACATGGAGTATCATGTCATCTGCAAAGAGAGAGAGTTTGAGTTCTTCTTTGCCAAGTTGATGTTAGTTCATTTTTAAATGCTACACAGACAGTATCTGGTAATTAAAGTGAAAATCAATGTATTCAACATTAAGAAGGAGTTGAATATCAAAGGTATCATTGCAAAACAAATAAACAAACAAAAAAGTAGGGTGGGAGTAGTCTGGGAGGGGAGGGCACTGGACTAGACATGTTTAGAGCAAAATTTCTTTCTCTGATGACTTGAATGTGTTCCATAAGCAAGCAAGCTTTTAGACTTGCAATAATTTTACTTGCCAGAAGAATGTTTTCAAGTCAATTAGGTATATGGGATCAACCGTGTTTAGAAAGTTGGCTACCAAACAAGTAAGCTCAACACATAGGGGTGAGTCGAGCAGAACGGTGGTTAAGAGTCCAGATTCTGCTCTGCTGACTTCCAGTAGTATGACCTTGGGCCATCTCCTTAAACCCTCTGTGCCTTTGGTTCCTCACCTGTAAAATGAGAATAACAAAGATATATCTTAGTTTTGGTGTGAGGATTAAATACACACACACACACACAGACACACACACACACAGTATCAACAGTGCCTGGTACATAGTGAGCATTCGGGTATCCCAAAGAATATTCTACCTAGTTTCAAATTAGATGTAGATTTTGGATGAGTCATTAAAATGGTGGATGTTTTAAAATAATGTCCTTTTCTAGAGATGGAAAAGTAGAGGAAGACCAAAGAGCCTTGAATTCTACAAAGGGATTGTGAAAGAGGAGAGTGATAATTAAGCATTTAGTTGACAACAATAAGGAAATGGGTTTAATTTATAGCAGGAAAAGCTACGCTTTGAGTCTATAGATTTCCTGGCACATTGAACTGTAAGATACTATTGATTGGGAATAACAAAGAAAGGAAAAGCTACTTGATGTCAGTCAACATGGTTTTAAGAAACTTTGAAGCTTCCCTGTGTCCTTTGGTTCCATATGAAGTATAGTGATTTGACATAAATATGCTGCCACCTAAAGGAAAAGAACTGGATTCTAACACTATTAGGACCACCTAACAGGGAGAATCAATTCATCAAGGTTTTTTTATTAATGATTCAGTCGCTAAACTCCCTTAAATTTGGGTTCCAAGACCAATGATCCTGATAGGGAAGGCCACTCCAGAGCACACAGTATTTATGCTGATCTTTAAGCCCTAAGAATATTCCACATGAATTACAATGGAAAGCAATAGTATTTGATCTCTAGGGAGCCATTTAAATTTGTTAGCAATCTCAAATTAAATCACTGTACAGATATCTTCTCCCATTCTGTCGGTTGTCTTTTGGTTTTGTCAACTCTTTCCTTGGCTGGGCAAATGTCTTATCAGATAAAGGGGTAGTATCCAAAATCTATAAAGGACTTATCAAACTCTCCACCCAAAGAACAAATAATCCAATCAAGAAATGTGCAGAAGACAGACAAATGGCCAACACATACACAATAAAAATGTTCCACATCACTCAGCATCAGGGAAATACAAATCAAAACCACCTCATACCAGTCAGAATGGCTAAAATTAACGCATGGAGAAATGACAGATGTTGGCCAGGATATAGAGAAAGGGAAACCCTCTCACACTGTTGGTAGGAATGCAAGCTGGTGCAGCCACTCTGGAAAACAGTATGGAGGTTCCTCAAAAAGTTGAAAATAGAGCTACTCTGTGACCCAGGAATTGCACTACAGGATATTTATTCCAAATATACAAACATAGTGATCCGAAGGGGCACCTGCATCTCAATGTTTATAGCAGCAATGTCCACAACAGCCAAACTACGGAAAGAGCCCAGATGTCCATTGACAGCTAAATGGCTAAAGAAGGTGGGGTATCTATATACAATGGAATACTATTCAGCAGTCAAAAAATGAAATCTTGCCATTTGCAATGACATAGGTAGAACTAGAGGGTCTTATGCTAAGTAAAATCAGCCAATTAGAGAAAGATAATTATCACATGATCTTGCTGATATGTGGAATTTAAGAAAGAAAACAGAGGATCATCAGCAAAGGGAGGGAAAAATAAGACAAGATGAAATCAGAGAGGGAGACAAACCGTAAGAGACTCTTAATCATAGGAAATAAACTGAGGGTTGTTTGAGGGGAAGGGGTTTGGGAGATGAGATTCCTGGGATATGGACATTAAGGAGGGCATGTGATGTAATGGGCATTGGGTATTATATAAGACTGATGAATCACTGACCTCTACCTCTGAAACCAATAATATATTAGATGTTAATTAATTGAATTTAAATAAAAATAAAAAACTGAAAAGCAAAAAGTCACTGTGTAGATAATCTCTGTGACATGCTGAGTTACAGGATTTTGATTTTTGTGGGGCTCATAAAGTTTTAAAACTCATTACATTTTTTTATGTTTACTATTTCATTTTCTTAAAAATAGCACACAGACTTAAATTCAAAATATTTTAAAACCAAATTTAGCCCAGAACATATGTTAAAAAAATTGGTAAAATGGTATTTTAAAAGCAAATGTGAGGAAAATTTAGAGAAAAATTGGAGTACCACATTGACATCATAATTAAATTTTAACTCAAAGGGATTTTAAAGATCATTTAATTTTCCCACCCCTCCTCCAATTATAGACAGGCTGCCTTGGCTCAACCGTGATGTGAACCATGTTTCTGAAAGTTGTGCAATAGGGAAACTATGTTACCCTAAGTGACGTCCTGCTGACAGATGGGAAAATGGAGGTAAAGGAACTTGCCAGACTTCTTCAGAGGTTTGATTTCTTGTCAGTTTGTAGGGCTCTTTCCAAAGGGTTGAAATAAAAGTTGACCTGTTAAATCTAAATTCACATTATTACCAGGACATATCGTTGAGCTAAAATCAGTAGAGATGAAAAAACTGGTCTAAATCATTAAAAATTCATGCTTCACAGGAGACTGAGTTTTTTGGAAACAATTGAAACAGCCATCCAAAGGAAGGACATAGGACAGACTAGAGAAAATATTGTATAGCTGTTTAAATAGGAATAGTGTTAATTCTTTTTTTTTTTTTTTTAAAGATTTTATTTATTTGACAGAGAGAAACACAGCCAGAGAAGGAACACAAGCAGGGGGAGTGAGAGAGGTGAGAGAGGGAGAAGCAGGCCTCCCGCCGAGCAGGGAACCCGATGTGGGACTTGATCCCGGGTCTCCGGGATCATGACCTGAGCCGAAGGCAGTCGCTTAACCAACTGAGCCACCCAGGTGCCCCAGTGTTAATTCTTTAAAAAAAAAAAAAAGGTAGCAATCTCCCTGAGGTAGAATGTGGGCAGGGACTACATGGGAGAAGCCCAGGCAGGTCTGGAGCCCGGGGGCTGCAGCAAGTTCTAGTGATTTGCCAGATGCTGTTTTACTCTGTAGTGCTCTTCGTGGTTTTCCATCTCATCATTTTAATTGTACGAGATCATGGTTGAGGTGGCCTCACAGAAGGAGAAATTCTTTGGGGAACCTATAAAATATAGGTGAGAGTGGTCATTGTGGGCCAGCTGAAGGAGGCCTCGGGGGGTAACTGAGAGAGTATGTATCAGAAGCAAGAGTAGGACAAAGATGTTTTCTTTTTCATCTAACTTAGATGGTATGTCACTCCTATCCTTTGGATTTCAAAGTAGATAGAAGCTTATGAGAATAGAAACTTGCAGATTGATTGACTGATAGATTGATTTCCATCTTGGTAAATGACTCATTCTACGGTCATTGTGATCCAGACTCCTTACATTTGCCCGTGACAGGCAGGATGTATCCCCTACTTCTTTGGCATTCCTCACGACATGGAGGGCTATGAAGGGGGAACACAGGGCTGTATTCAATTTGCCCCCTAGATTATGAAGGTAAGAGAAAGGGAAAGAAGTATCCCTAGTTTTTTCAGTTGTTGTTTACCCTTGCAAATACACCACGTATGTGCCCTCGTTTGTCCAAGCTTGTTAATTGGGTGTGAGCCCTGTATGTTCATTCATCTCCACAAGGCTTCCTGTAAATCACAACCTGTTCTAGTACTGAAAACCCCCACAGAAACACACAAACCAAACCCAAACAAAAAAGCCCCCAGCTAGCTGGCATTGAAAGTGCTGGCAGACAGAAGCCGTAATCTATTGGTTATTTTCTAAAGTTTCTGCATTGATTACTATTTGGGCAGTGTCCACATCACTGATGAGGCCTTCACACACTCACAGCTGCCCCAGGAGCAAGACAACATCTGCACAAAAACAGGCCAGGATTATTCAGACAATGAAAAGAGCTGGTGACTGCTAATGCTATTGTCAGTGATCTTCAACAAGAATTTCAATTAAATGAAAATCAAATGCCCGTCCTCAGAGGCCATATGGTGTGGGGAAGGAGGGGCCCTTCCCCTCTAGCCCGGCCCACGATCCCGCTCTGGCTTTCTCAACACCTGGCAGCAAAAAAGACAGCACTCAGCTGACACTAACCCAGACCCAAACACGGGTTTTTACATCAGGAAGAAAGGACCTGCTCTTCAGTGACCCAAAGACACCAGAAAAACTAAAGTTCATTTTATTTTTTATTTTTTAATTTTTTTTTAGATTTTCTTTTTCTTTTTCTTTTTCTTTTTTTTTAAGATTTTATTTATTTGACAGATGGAAACACAGCGAGAGAGGGAACACAAGCAGGGGGAGTGAGAGAGGGAGAAGCAGGCTTCCTGCCGAGCAGGGAGCCCGATGTGGAACTCGATCTCGGGTCTCCAGGATCATGACCTGAGCCGAAGGCAGTTGCCTAACCAACTGAGCCACCCAGGCACCCCTAGATTTTATTTTTCTTACATGAGAGAGCAAGCCAGCACAAGCAGGGGGAGTGGCAGGCTAAGGAAATGGGAGAAGCAGGCTCCCCGCTGAACAAAGAGCCAGATATGGGGCTGGATCCCAGGACCCTGGAATCATGACCTGCGCTGAAGGCAGAGGCTTAACCACTGAGCCACTCAGGTGCTCCAGTAGAGCTCATTTTAGACTGAGACACTGGGAAGCACAGAAGGGAAGGGTTGGGCTCAAAGAGAAAACTGCGGAGAACAGTGCCAAGTGAGGTTATGACAGTTCATTTTTAAGGCATTTAGCACACCACATACTTAAAAAAAGGAAGTTACTAATGTATTTTTGGAACATGACATGAGATAACCATAATCCTTCAAGACTTCATTAGTTTACACCACTTAGCTGTTGTGGCCTTGCATTGCCATAAAATAAGCTTTAAGTAGAAAATATAGGTGTGTTCCTCTGAGGAAACAGATTCAGAGAGGTCGCGGTACCTGGGGCCACATAGCTGGTACATAGCGCCAGTTTTCCTTCTTTTCCATTAGAGACTTGAGCCAAGCTTTCTGATGATTCAAGCTGCCCAGGGTAAAGAATTGGAGGGATTCCTATTCTCCATAGTGCGAGATGTTCTCACTTGATGATAAAATGCCTCCTCTTCTCCAAGGAACTTGCAGGAAGAAGAGGGCTATAAAAAGAAGGAGGAGAGGACCAGAAGGAGGAATCTGTGAGAAGGTAAAGAAAAAGGGGAAAAGGAGAAAGAGAAACACCAGAATGTAAGAAATAAAGGGAATAACTAGATGGGGTCATCATCACAGAACCGATTTGGCCAAAGACTCTAGTTTCTCAAACGTACTGAACAGCACAGAGGCTTATTTTCTCTGGGTGTGACAACTGCTTCAAAGGGAACTTGGGAGGAGGGATGGGGGAAGTGATGTTGTTATGTCAAGGAAATGCAAAATGGACACTGCACCCTATAGAAAGCATTTTTTTAAAAAAGGAGTAGATCAACCTTATGCATTTATTTTGATAGCTTCATACTGGTTTTGATCATAACATTGTTAAAACCTTTATGCCAGATGTCCTATAAAAGTATATGTAAACCAAGTGTTTAATAATAGGGGGCCGTAGAAAAATTCTAGGATATTAAACTATTTGCAGAGAAGCAGGGTGAGTGTGGCCATCGTGAACATGTGTGTATGATTACCTTCTATGTTTGCCATTATAGTATGAGATTAGTTGGTCTACTGACAGACAAATGCAAATATGATATGTGAACGTGGAATGTATATTACCACTATAATAATTATAACTAACGTTTATTAAACATATTCTTTTTTACCACAGCCTTCCCTAAACAATCTGATTAAAATTGCACCCTCAACATTCTCTCCTCTCACCCCAATATTTTTGTGGTTACTCCAAGATTGTATCTTATTTGTTATCCTCTGTCTCCCCTCAGAGAATGTAAGCTTCCTGGGGCTGGGGTTGCTGATTGGTTCCCTGATACGTCTGGGGGGTGGAGGGAGTCAGGGCCCGCCCAGAAGAGGAGGAGCTAAGTATCTGTTGAATGGATTAGGAACAAAGGACTGCTATATATATTTAAAGAAGTATACTTTTACTTTAAACTCATTAACTTCCTTGATTGTCCCATGATTCTACCACAGGAAGTGAATCTTCAGAAAGTTTGAGTTAAGTTGCCCAAAGTTTCACAGGTAGGAAGTGTCAGCGTAGGGTCTAAGCCGGGATTTCTGGTTTCAAAATCTTTAAATAACTGCAGCGTGGCTTAATAAATAGCTCATGTGTACGTGTGTGCACGTGTTTAATCTCCGCAGTTAGATTGACACTTAACAAAGGACCCCCTCACTGGGAAACTCCACTGTATTCAACCAAAAGATGATGACAAGACAAAATGGAACAGCAAAAAGATATAAATAAATGTTAAGCTTTCTCTAGTTGCTGCTAAAAAGAGAATTGCTTGTGGGAGTAAAAAAAAAGCTCGGTGAAATTTTCCTTTTCTGTACATTTTTTCATAATATGTTACACACATAAAAATCCAATTTACCATTTTCCCTTAAACTAAACCAAATATGTAGGCATAATCTTTCCTGCGAGTGCTATGCTGCGTATCTTGCCATCTTGGGGTATTAATCCTAGCTCATCACACCCTGCAGAGTAAGAGAAAATTTGCTTTGCTTTCTCATCCGGATCAACTATTTCCAGCTCTCTGCTCTGAACTCCTTTCAAAACAGGGACACACTACAAATTTGGGCGTCAGAGTAGGTGTCCAGCATTCCTGGGCAACAGACTGGAGGTCTAAGAATAGAGAAATGAAAGCAACAAAGTGTAAAATGCAGCATGTTTGAATTATGATGGTGTTGTCAACAGAATTGTTATTTAAACCTTACTTTTCTCTTTCCAGTCTCTCAAGCTAAATTTAAGCATTTCACGTATGAATTCTGCCCTGAAATTGGAGGAAACATGCAGAGCCAGAAGAACTGGATTCAAGTCCCACTTCTGTCGCTTGCTTGTTCTGTGACCTTGAATAAATCGGAACTCATTTCCTCAGCTGAGACGGGAGGAATTGGGCCTGCTCCGGCTGCTTCTGCGGCTAGAAGATCTTAATTAGACTGAACATATGAAGGCCTCTGTAAACTTTAAAAGTGCTTTACAAATGTTAGCATTTTACTCAGGAGATTTTTATGACGCAGTGGATGGAATAAGAAAGGAGAACAGAAGTAATCCAGTTTTTATTCATCACCTCTATACTATAATGCAGATATAATTCATTATATTTAATATTTATGGCCATTTTAAGAAAAAAACTCATCTGTCAAAACTAATCAACAGTAAACAAAATAGACCTATTATAATGTTTTATCTGTGGGAAAGTCAGATTTGATTTACATCAGGTCATTTTTTTCCTGTGGAAGTATTTATTTCTTATTATGCTTTTGTTGAATGGATAATACATTTATATGGTTCAAAAACTAGAAGCTTAAAAATATCTGCAACAAAAAATATCCTTCTTATTTTTGTTCCCAAATTGCCGGGCTCCTATGTCCCTCCAGCAGATAGCCTCTGTGTGAGTGTCTCATATATCATTTCAGACTACCCTCATCAATATGCAAGTTTTAGGTCTTTTTTTCATAGGGGCTTGTTCGGATTTCAGGTGGGAGAAGAAGAAACAGGAATGAACTCTCGTAGGCAATTGCATTACATGCCAGGATCACACAGCGTCTCAGTGGCAGAGCCAGATTAAGACCTAATCTGTTTGACTGCAAAGCTAATATTTGGTCTAGTGTATCAGCCTGGAGTCAGAGGTCACAGAAAAACAAAGTGAGGGTAGGAGGGAAATAATAAGAGAAGCAGGAAGAAAGCAGAAATCTATTTTGCATCTTTCTGGGGGAAGGGGCCCACTCCAGAAGCACCAATGAATGAGCATAAGTGATGTGTGCTCACGTGCAAACAGGGTCCCAGCCTCACCCCAAGCTGAGGAGCTCTGGGTCTTGGGGTGTCTTGCTCATATAGGAGTGCAGGTGCTCTCTCCATGTCTCTGTGGCTCAGGATGAAGGACCATGATAAGCAGGGTAGAATAAGCCCATCAGACCATGTTCATGCATTTAAGGGGCGGCACAGTAAAAGGAGATGCTTCAGGGAGAAATTTTTCTTCCAGGTGAAACCCAGCAGTCCATCTGACCCCCTTGCTTGGCATGGTCTGAGACTAGAGGAAAATTAGTGAGTGATCCCCAAAGGTGAGGCTTCCTTGGGGTTGCATCTTTTAAATCAACAGAGGGGCGACTTCTCAGAGGAGGGCCGAATGAGAATTCCAATGTTCATTTTCATCCCTTTGCCAAGGGCATTGGAAACACTTTGCGTAATGAATGAGTCACCTCTAAGGTCAGCCTTCAGCTAATCAGCTTGTTTTGGGGACTTTGAGATTCCGAGATGACATGAGATATTTTTCAGAAAATTCTTGAAACTTGGGAAGATTTGTTTATAAATGGTTGGTCTGGGGGGTTTTTTTGTTGTTTGTTTTTGAACACTCTATTCTTACACACACACACAGACACACACACACACAGACACACACACACACACACACACACCATCCCTTATAAAATGACAACAGAACAGGGTGGAGGGTTTTGTTGCTGTCTTACAGGGGTGGCTCTTCCCATCTGCCTTCAACCACTCCAAAATAACAAGAAATCTAGTTTGAATTTCAAACATGTTTCTATCTTGTGATCTTGAGGCATTTTGTTACCTAAAAATTCTTTTAACTTTTCTTGATTTGTTTCCTATGTAATTATTTTCATGTGCTTCCATCTTCTTAAATCTGAGAAGTAGCACTGAGGAAGGTCCATTCATTGGTTGCTCTGTCCCAGAAGAGCAGCTCAATAGGGGAAACCTTGGCATCACAAAGTCATGGAACTTTCTGTTTTCCCTTCTTTTCTTTCTTTTGTTGATCTTATGCTGAGCTTTGTAGTGTGTCCTCATCAAAAAATTGGATAAAGAGAAGAAGCAGGGGACATTCAATTTGTTTGTATATGTCAAAGCTATTTTAGGATTTAAACAATCAGTTCTGAGTTAGGAATATGCAAAAAGGAAGGAAGGAAGGAAGGAAGGAAGGAAGGAAGGAAGGAAGGAAGGAAGGAAGGAAGGAGAAAGCTTGAACAGAATCTCAAATGTGATTCTTCCTCGTCACTGGATTCTCGATCAAATACCTAATTCAAGTGCAAAGGGATGTGGCTACATCAAGAGTGATGTACAAAAAATTTTTTAAAATTAAAAAAACACAGTCACCCTAAGGTGGTTACTTAAGTTTTTCTGTTTTTTAAATTTTATTTTATTTTTTCAGTGTTCCAAGATTCATTGTTTATGCATCACACCCAGTGCTACATACAATACGTGCCCTCCTTAATATCACCACCAGGCTCATCCAGGCCCCAACTCCCTCCGCTCCAAAACCCTCAGTTTGTTTTTCAGAGTCCACAGTCTCCCATGGCTCATCTCCTCCTCTGGATTACCCCAATTCGCTTTTCCTTTCCTTCCCCTAATGTCCTCCATGTTATTCCTTATGCTCCACACGTAAGTGAAACCATATGATAATTGACTTCCTCATTAGCCATTAGAGTGACTGTTTTAACAAACTATCATGCATCAATACGGTGAAAGAGTTTACGTAGTTTCAGAGAAGAAACAGTGATGCTCGAAGTATTGCTGCAAGGAAAATCTAAGGGATCTGTGAAGCGCTAGGTCCTCTACCCAGCACTAAGAAACGCAGGGAAGGTGTTGGTGATTGAGGAGATCACTGTTTGCTGGGGCTGCACAGATGTCAGAAAGAGGGTGTGGGAGGTTCAAGGGTGATACACTGGAGGGTGTGGAAATCCTTCCTGGTCCGGGCACCATCTTAGTGAGCTCTGCTCCAACAACAAAATACCATAGCTGGGAAGTCAGCGTGCCAGCAGTTGTGGTGTCTGGTGAGGGCCTTCCTCCCAGTTTCCTTCTGTGGTGGTCGGGTAGAAGTAAGCTCTCTCATGTCTCTTCTTCTAAGGGCACTAATCCCACCCATGAAGGAGGGCACCTGTCTCATGAACTGATCACCTTCCAAAGGCTGCAGGTCCTAATGCCCTCACTTTAGGAGTTAGAACTATAGCCTGGGAACTTTAGGAAACATAAATATTTAGTCTGTAATAGTAGTCAAGGAAGGCATCGAGGACTGGGAGACCCTTGAGTCAGATCCTGAGGAATGAGAGGCATGCCAGGTTGGCAAGGTGAAGAAGGCCTTGTTCACTGACGTGTGGGCTGGTAGGCAAGGCCGATCTGCAGAGCCGCACATCATTTCCCATGATTAGAGAACGTAACTCTTCATATTGCCTCAACAGCTCCTAGGCCACTTCGGGAAAATGTGATACCAGCTGACCCTAGGTTTTTTGCATTACTTTTTATTTTAAAAAAACATTGCATGGGTGCCTGGCTGGCTCAGTGCGTTAAGGGCCTGCCTTGGACTCAGGTCATGATTCCAGGGTCCTGGGATTGAGTCTGCATCCAGCTCCCTGCTCAGGGGTGTCTGCTTCTCCCATTCCCCTCGCTGCTCCCTCTGTTGCTCCCCCTGCTTGTGTGCTCTCTCTCTTTCTCTCTCTCTCAAATAAATTTAAAAAAATAAATAAAATTTAAAAATTAGAAAAACATTATGTTAAAATGGATATCTTGATTCTTGAGTTTCTGGATACCCCCTTAAATTTTGTGCTTGAAGTTGGTGCCTCACCCTTTCTGCCTCTGAGACCATCAGTGCGGAACACTCACTAGGGCTAGAGGGTCCCAACTCCCCTGGAATGGACCCTTCTTTCTTCCAACGCCTTCTCCCCTCAGGTTGGACTCATTAAGCCAGAGAGGAGGTGAGCAAGGGAGAAGGAAGCCAGCTACGCTCCCTCAACTCCTCCCCTGAAGGCCTCCAAGACTAAAGCAGGCCTTAGCCAAAGGAGAGGTAGAGTTTTCACTATGAATTTGGAGATACTCTGTTATCTTGGACATTTTATTTTATTTACTGAAATAAAGCTCTGCTTATGTCTGAAAGGATGTGAGCTGCTCAGATCTCTCTTCAAGAAAGCTGTCTCTGCTCTGCTATGTGAAGGGGCTGCACTGAGATCCTCCTACTGCTAGTTGAATAGGGCCCACCCCAGCCTTCCAGCAAGCTTTTCTCAGTGGACCTGGCCACAGACCAAGGCAGGAGCCTAGAAGGCCTTTATCATTTTCAATCAGCCCCTGACCACTCAGGTGGAGAGTGCAGAGATACAACTGCAGAGATCCCCGTAGGGGTAGAAGGACCTTGTCAGAGCTGTGTCGTGGTCTCACCTCCACCTCATCTTCTACTCCTTCCCTGCGCTCACCCTGACCAGACACACTAGCCTCCTTAGTGCTTCTCTAACACCCCAAACCTCAGGGCCTTTGTACTTGCCGCACTCCACCGGGAATCCTTCCCCGCAACGCGTCTCCCTATGGCTTCCTCATACATCTCTTTGCTGAGCTCTTGCTGGAGTACCTTTTTTAAAAATGGTACTCCAACTCTTATACTCCTTACTGCCTGTTTCTGCTTCTACAACACTTCCATCTCTAACTTTTAATATATTTGTTGTCTGATCTTTTCCATTAGAATATAAGCTTCAGGAGGACAAAAACTTTGCTTAGTTTGTTTCTGTTTTTCTAGCTCCCAAAACAGTGTGTGGAGCATAGTCAGGATCCAATAAATATTTTTTTGAATGAATGCAAAGTACCAGAAGCCCAGATGTTCTAAAACATCAACATTGATTACTGGTTAAAGTTTCCAATCAGGTATTTTTGTTATTATGTGCACACTGTCTCCCCAGCCACAGTTCTTCATATATTCTGTGTTTATGGAATCACTTGACATAAATACTTTTATTAAACATATGGCCCGTGACTTGATCAAGTGAGAGCACTCACAAAGCATGCAGCGTGGTAACTCTCAATCCAGTTTTCCATTTGGTAAGGAACCTTGTTTGTCTTGTATCTATGATCTCAATTCACAGAGTGTTTTCATTTTTTCATGGACACCAAATGTTCAACTTGGCTCTTGAAACACTTTTGTTTCTTTTCTTCCCAAATTAGTTAGCAGCTGAGATGTTACAGGTTTTTCTTTCCTTTCTCTTTTTCTCTTTTTCTTTTTTTTAGTTCTCTAATTTTTTTCAAGAAGATCACCCTCAAGGCTATCACACATGACATACTGTTATAAAGACCATTGATTTTAAAATCACACTGGTATGTTCATTCAGATGGTTGAAAACATTGTTGAAGGATTATTGTGTCAGGGAGTGTTCTTATTCTATAGATTGAATTCATCTGTCATTCACATTCTGATTCTAAGCACTCAAGAAATTCATGCAATAGTCTATATATTACATATTAGACATATTCTGTATCATACATAATGCATTATATGTAACCTATGTATTACAACATATGATAGCTTAAAAAGGGTTTTACCATGGGCATTTTCAAACAGATCTAAAGTAAATGTAAGAGTGGAAGGAATGCCATGTGTGTATCAGCTAGTTTTGGTAATGATCAGCTCCTGGCTGATCCTGTTTCATCTGTACCCTCACATACCTTCTCTGCCCCAAAGTTATCTTGATGAAAATTCCAGTCATCACATTATTTCATCTGTAAATAGTTAAGTCTATATATTTAAAAGACAAGGTCTCTTCTAAGGTAGTTACACACTTTTAAGCAAATTCAGTTCTTGAAGGCCAAAGGGAGACTACTGCTGCACAGATTTTGACAACAAGGAAATTACACCATTCCTGGATTTTTCTTGAAGGCTTTGCTTGTTACCTGTGGGGGATATTTTTGTTTGTTTGTTTGTTTGTTTGCTTTATATTTTATTTATTTATTTGTCAAAGAGAGAGAAAGAGCACAAGCAGGCAGAGTGGTAGGCAGAGGGAGAAGTGAAGGCAAATGCTTAACTGACTGAGCCACCCAGGCATCTTTTTTTTTTTTCTTTTGGCCAAATATAATTTTGGACAAACTGTAAAATGTCTGACTGGAGATTAGTCTAGAAAGAAGTAATAACCATAAATTTCTTCTATAAAAATAAAAAAATAAAAGCATCAGGGTAATCACATTTTGTGCTTTCTTTTAATTCATATTCTGATTTTATGCTAGGTGGCAAAAATATCTCATATTTCCAATATCTATTCCTACTTAGATTATTCAAGGCCTGACAAAAGGCACAGTACATAAGAATCAACTACAGAATGTGTTCCTGGATTCATGGCTGTTTCCTGATATGTCTGGTGTAGAGTATAGGCACAGTGAGTATTTGTTGAGTGCATGAATTGTTCTAGAAATGTAAGATGAGGACTGCTTATCATATTTCCAATTCTTCAATAAGAAGTCCTGTCTACTTGAAGGTAGCCATATGTAGATGTCAGAGAGCGGGTGCGGGGGGTGGGATGGAGGGGTCTCCTGGGTAGACACAGTCATAGACACTGCCCCTCCCTCCTCCTTTCTCTTCCTCCAGCAGTCTCCTGCTCTCTGTCTCCTCAGTTACATTTTTCTTAGTCTTTTGAGGTAGGTTGCCTGATGTGGTATTTTACACTCATTTTCTTTGTCAGAAAACAAAACAAAACAAAAAGACTGGCTTTTGAAAAGGATGAAAAATTAACACTAGTTGGGGTTCCTTTGTGTTTCTTCCCATCAAAAGTAGGACTAACAGTTTGATTGAATTTGCCTCAGAACAGATCTTTTTTATTTTTTTAAAGATTTTATTTATTCATTTAACAGAGAGAGATCACAGATAGGCAGAGAAAGAGGAGGAAGCAGGCTCTCTACTGAGCAGAGATCCAATGTGGGGCTCGATCCTGGGACCCTGAGATCATGACCTGAGCAGAAGGCAGAGGCTTAACCCTCTGAGCCACCCAGGTGCCCCAGGACACTATGATCTTTGATTGTTCTCAGGAAAGCCTGTCATGGGGCCTCATCCTTGGGAACAGAGTGATAATCACACCCCCAGCTGGAGAGATAGTCTCCGAGGGAAAAAAAAATTTATTCATGTGAAGGAAAATAAAAGCTTTGAAGTTCCTTTCAGGTGTCTTCATTCTCTCCAGAGAAATAACGCTGACGAATTTGTAGTGTTGATCTTGAAACAAATCAGAAAATGTTCATCCCAGGATGTTAGGACAATAAACAGTAAATGGTCTTCAAGTCTGACTGGCAAGCAATGATGTGGTCGGTGATATACAGTAGTCTAGAACTTAGGAACTGCCATGATGGCCTTCTCTTACTCTGTAGCTATTACATGGTGAATAATGACTGTCAGCTCTATCTTGATGGAGAGAACCCACTATAGTTCACATTTCCCATCCTGTGAGGCCTGAAACATCCCAAAACTGCCCTAAGGAGATTAACTTGTAGGAGATTGATAAGTCCATGGTGAAATACAGATTTCTAGAATGTTACAGACATAAAAAACAATAGATAGTGTTGCTAACTTTGTAGGAGATTTTGGATTATTTGAGTTGACTTCTTTATTAGCAATTTAGTCAATAATATTGAACAGACCATATTTAAGAAATAACTTATAATATGTTTATGAATGTGGCCAATTGACTTCTAGATCTTAAAAGACCTGGGAGTCAGCTACCTCATAATATCTATGAGAAAACTCAGGTGTGGATTTTCTGGTAAGTGATTTGGCCAAGTGACTAAACTAATTAGAAGCCAAGCCATGGAAGAAAAGAGAAGTCTTTTGACTTTTCTCTTGGAAACTCAGGGGTCCCAATTTTAGATTTGGCTTTGTAATATGACTATTCCTTATTTAAATTATAACTATTTATTCTACTTTATTAAAATGAATATGTATGTTATTGAATACTGAAGAAAATGTAACAAAAATGCTAACATTTTCTGAAAGAAAACATTCTCATTGAATAGCAGTCAAGTTCTGCAATACTGCATGGAGACACTTAAGCCTCATGACTATTAAAAGCAGAAGGAATATAATTTGCATTTCCAATTCTCACCATCTCCAGAATAGTGTTCTCCACCTGAAAAGTTGCCTTAGAATGATAGCTCATGACTTTGTGGTCTTTCGGGATAGCTAGTCTGAACTCTATGTGCAAATTCCTTCTCTAGCGTGGTTCTGAGTCGAACAGGCTGCAAAGGTACACCTCATGAGAGCTGGAAGGAGCAAGTAGACAGTGGCTGTTTGGTAGCATGCATACGTCATCCCCCAATTACTCAATCAACCACTAATCTAGATTCTGCCACCAAGGGATTATGCAGATATAATTAAAGTCCCAAGTCAGTTGATTTAGAGTTAATCAAAAAGGACCATCATCATGGCTGGGTTTGACTGAGACAAGTAGAAGTCCTTTCAAGAGTGACTTAGCCGTTCTTGAAGCTCAGAGTCTGATGTCCGATGGGTATCGGGCTTGCATGGCCATCCCCCGCAATTGTGGAGACCCACTCTCTTTGTACATACACACGTGTCTGAGTGTCTCTGCTTCTCTGGCTGAACCCTGAGCCAGGCAGGCAGTTCCGAGAATGTATGTCTTATAATACTCCTGATCCCGTCTCCATTTAAAGTTCTTTTAGCTCAAATGCTTTTTTGTTTTCTTCTTTGCAATTTCTAGAGTAAATTAACCCCTAACTGTCTTATGACCCTCAGTGTTCTAAAATGTACAATATATAGCATAGCACTAAGTCTGAGAATCATGGGAATTTAGCCTATGTTGTTGAGTTGTCCCATTCTCATAACTAATATTTCCTGGTGAATGAGATTTCTGACCATTCTTTAAATAATTTCCTTCTAGGCAGTGGTCTCACTTACACCATCTCCTCCTATTCAATCTGCCATCCTTACTGCTGCCAGTGGACTTTTCTTTTCTTAATTAAAGATTTTATTCATTTATTTGAGAAAAAGCGAGAGACAGAGCAGGAGCACATGAGCAGGGGGTGGGGCAGAGGCAGAAGGAGAAAGAGAATTCCAAGCAGACTCTCCACTGAGCAGGGAGCCTGATACAGGACTCCATCCCAAGACCTGCAATCATGACCTGAGCTGAAGGCAGCTGCTTAATTAACTGAGCCACCGAGGTGCCCCGGGTTTTTCTAACATGTACATTTGACCATGTCATTCCCTAGCTTTGAAAAAGCATCACTGACTCTTTAGTACTCACTGAGTAACACTAAACCTCCTGACATTAGTATATATACTCACTCTGTATTACTTTCTCTGCTTTCCCAGTTTCATCAATGTTTTGCCCCTTGTGCCCTCAATATTGTGGTCCTGACAATTCTCCGAGTGTGCTTTCTCAAGGCCCAGGAATTGATTCTCTGGAAGAAACCACCAACTGCTAAAAGATATGTTGTGGGCTTAACCACAATCAGTCAACACCCAAACAAACAACCTCCTGAGAAATCTTTTATATAACCCACATAGAATTTAAACATGGTTTCTGAACATAAACAATCGCATTCATGCGCCACAACCTTCTGCCAACTTTTACCTCTCGAAAAGTTCTCACACATCGTGTTCTACATACAGAGATCATTCTTCACTGCAGCAGCCCCTCTGCCTTCCCACTTCCTCCATTGCTGTTCATGACGTTACTTCCCTCACATATTCCAGACTTGTTACCCTGGGCTTCCCTTCAACCAAAATATTTCTCTGTCTCATCTCTA
Source organism: Spilogale gracilis (assembly GCA_004023965.1). NCBI lineage: Eukaryota > Metazoa > Chordata > Mammalia > Carnivora > Mephitidae > Spilogale > Spilogale gracilis. Next base: position 19,959 of record PITA01000690.1, on the reverse strand, counting down.
ATCCTGTGGTTGCTCTCTCACAGTGGTTCTTTCTCCACTTATGGTGATTTGAACCCTTCCTTGTTATCCCTGGCCCAAGTCATGGATTATTGTACCCCATTGTAGACTTCTTAAGCTCCTCTGGGCTCCTTTCTTCCAGATTTTAGAGACAAAGAGTGATATTTTTCATGTCCTCTTTAATGACATCATTCCTCATCCAGAAACTTACCAACAGCTACCATTGAATCATTCCACAGATTCAAATTTGCAAGTTTTCCACTAGTTTAAAGTCTTTCATCCTGAGAAACCAAATGCCATTTCCATGAACAACATCCCTTTGCTTTGTTGCATAGACAAGATATCTCTGTTCCAGCCAGTAAATTCCATTTACCCTCATCACTTGACACCTATTCTTGTAATGCCTAGCCTCTGCTCTTCTCCAAACTTGGTCTGGCCTCTCCTCCCCATCCTTTTCCTTCATTGAATACTTCTTATAAATCATCTTTCTTACAAAGCTTTCCCAAGGTACAACCATTTCAGCAATCTCCTCAGCCTTGTGTAAATATGAATCATTTGCAGACATCAAAAATCAGAAAACCATGTATAACCAATGCAAGTTTAGGGGAAATGAGCCAGAATTTTAGTTCCCATACACCATTCATACAATCAAACATGTAGGCCCAAATGGCATTCCAGAACCTTTTTTTATTTTTAAGATGTAGGTACTAGAATACTAAAGCACATTGCTAGATACAAGGCAAATTGAGTATTTTAATCAAATAATAAGAATGTTTTTATGTGCTTTACATTCCCCTACATAAGATAAGGACCCTATATGTTTTCCTCAAGACGGTGTTTAACACACTACTGTGTTCAGTCTGAGGTGAGGCCAGGTGTTGGAAGATTTACTTCATTGGGGGTCAGGAGGTACACATGGAGAGAGGAAGAAGAGGAGAGATGGTGTTATTTTTTTTTAACTACCACCATAGATTCAATCACGAGAAGGAGGAAGTGTATTATTTCAAATAGTTTCTTTAAATCTGAGAAACCAGGAAATAAGCCTGCAGGCAAAAAAAACATAAATCCAATCACAGCGCTTCAGTCAGGAAAATCATCAGGCCTTAGGAGCCAAATAAGCTTAGCCCCAGTCTCTGCTTAAACATACTCCCCACAGAAGGACTGATAGCATCTACAATATAACCCAAACTGAGCTGAGTCACTTACTTAGCTCTTGGAAAGCAGAAGCAAAGAGGAATTATTGGTGACTGTGGAGTTTCAAATGATAATAAAAACCCCTTCTCAGGTATGAATCCCAGCAAGATGGCTACAAAGGATCTTTATTTTCAGACAAATTTTCTACTGGAAATAAGAGAGCAAAAAACCATTTTGATTTCTAATAAAATTGATTGGTTTTGTAACAAAACCCTGAATTTAGATTCTTCCACAATAATATGAGACTCTCAGGGTAACTGACTTCTATTTCCTACATGTTAATACTCCTGGGTACAGTTTCCGGGGTCAGAGCATCAGGAGCTAGACAACATGGAGGTGAATGTGATGGCTTCCTGTCTTCATCAGTCTCCCTGGCACCACAACCTCCTGTCCTTGTTGGCCTCCTGTCCACTGGCCAGCCCCTAGTTTGGCCTCCCCATTCCAGCAGCAGCTCGGGGGGCGGGGGCAGAGGTGCCAGGGTCCATCCGTGACCCCTGCTCTGCCCCTGTGTCTGTCAGGGAGGCCATCACCCCATTGCCCTTAAATACCCTGGAGACGACACAACCACCCTGACTCAGTTCCCAGGAACCTCTCTCTTGATAAACTCGTTATAAACTCACAGATTTCAAGCTGATGGATGTCAGCTACTGCAAGGATCATTTCTATGGATAATCCAATGGAAGGCTCTGTAAGTGGGCTCCTGACTCCTTTTGAGACCATCACAGTAGTCGTCAGTAGCGTTTTCTGGCATGATCAGCAGTTAGAGGTTCACTGTGAGAATTTCTTCACCCCAACCAGAGCCCCGCATTTGTGTGAGGAGCCCCAGCTCTGAGGAGATCATAATCAGTGTGGTAGGGATGTTCATTCCTCATGGGTTACTCATGGTTTCCAGGCCTCTTCAGAGAACAAAGCTAGAAGATTAGAGATAGATGGATGACAGATGACCGGTAGGTAGATAGATAGGCAGGTAGACAGACAGGTGAGAGAAAGCATAGTACGTTTACACTAATGTTTCCACTGCAAATTCTAGCTCATGACTGCGTGGCTTTTCTTTGGTCTTGTCATGCTTTTATCTATATCTCCTTTCAGAGTTAAAATCCTGGTTCTCAATGACTCCTACATAGTTACTGATTTGTTTTACCCCACAAAACATGTACAACAGTCTCAGAATAACAAATAGCAACGATATAATTACTGGAAATATTTGAAGTTTTTTGTGTTTTGGGTTTTTTGTTGTTGTTGTTGTTGTTTTTTCTTTTTGCCGGTTCCTTTGGTTATAAGGATATATTCTGGTTAGGATCTACAGTCAATTCCCATGTTTTGTTTTTTTTTAAAAGATTTTATTTCTTTATTTGAGAGAAAGAGAATTAGAGAACGCATGAGAGGGGGAAGGGTCAGAGGGAGAAGCAGACGCCCCACCGAGCAGGGAGCCCGGTGCAGGACTCAATCCTGGGACTCCAGGATTATGACTTGAGCCGAAAGCAGTCACTTAACCAACTGAGCCACCCAGGTGCCCAATTTCCATGTTCTAAAGTCACTTGAAAGATTTCCTCCCTGGAGCACCTGGGAGGCTCATTTGGTTAAGCATCTGCCTTCAGCTCAGGTCATGATCCAGGGTCCTCGGATCAAGCCCTCTGCTGGGCTCCTTGCACAGTGAGAAGTTCTCTATCTCCCTCTGCCTGCCCCTCTCCTTGCTTGTTTTCTCTCTCTCAAATAAATAAATAGCATTAAAAAAAAAAAAAGAGCAGGAAAGAGAAATATTTTCTCTCTGAGGGGACATGCCATCAACTCAATCCATAGTTAGGTTCAGTTTTTCATTTTGTTCTTTTAGTGATTACACCTTAGTATTTAGTCATCAACAACCTATCCCATAGATCTTCTCATGAAGGTATATAGAGATATTATTTTTTATTTCTGTTTACATCTGTATACTCTTCCATCATGTGGACGTGACCATAGGTGATATTCCCCTCTTGATTGACATGTAAGTTGTTTCTAATAAGCAAACGGTGCTCCAGTGAAGAGCCTCATGAATACATCTGTCCGTCTTTGTCAGTGCATCTTTGTAAGGTGGATTGGAAACCGGAATACTGAGTCAAAAATAGTCAACAGAATATCCTTTAATCTGAATAATCACAGAGTACGCCTACACTTTTAAGGGTAAAATGATGCTACCTCCTCCCATTCTGTTTTCACTTTCAGTTTAGTATTCAATAAATTACATGTGATATTCAATAGATGATTTTGCCCAACAGGATGCAAATGTAAGTGTTCTGAGCACATTTAAGGTAGGCGAGGCTAAGTGATGATGTTCAGTATGTTTAAAAGATTTTATTTCTTTTAAAATAAAAGAAATACTCCTGGGTTTCTTTTTCACAATATTTTTGACTTATCCTGGGTTTATTAGAAGGAACCCCATACTAAGTTGAGGGAGGTTTGTATTAGGAAATGCCAATGAAGTCAAATATTGGCTTTTAAAAAAGGGAATGCAGTCACATTTGACACATTAAAACCGCGTCTCTCTTAAGCAGCTGCCTTAAACACATATGCGCATACATCCATTTTATAAGTAATAGATTTTAAATTGTCTTAAATTTTCATTGTAACTTTTACCACTTTGAAAAAGCATGCTTTGACCAACTGTTATGCAACAAAGGCTTCTACCACAAATAGTTCACTGAATCATTTCAGGATACTCCATTTAAAAGACACATTTCTACCACTGTAAGAGCCCAGCTGTGGCAAGTAACCCCGCAGTGATAGCTAGGACTAATCCTTGCCAGGTGATTGTTTCCAGAAAAGAAATTTAGGTTAGAGTCTCAAGCCAGGTAAAGAAATGTGTAAAGGCAAGTGTCAAGAGAGGCTGGCCTTCTCTGTGGGGTATGCAGGGACTCTATAGAGAAATCATTGTGTTGCATCCTACTCAGACCTGGAAGCAGCCTGTAAATTCCCCAGGTACAAGACTGCCTGTTTAATGTGCCCAGCTGGGCCTTCCCTTTGCTCCCTCATCCCAGGCTCTTCATTGCATAGAGGTGTTCCCACAGTTCCTCTTAGGGCCACACAGGGGACCCCTGAGCTCAAATGGGGTGATGTGACTTGTCTGTCACAGCCCCCGGAGTAGAAAGTGCCAGAAGGTAGTAGTTATCAGCTGAGACAGAACAGCTGAATTCACCTAAAAAGTCCTTGGGAGAGAATTTTTTTTTTTTTTTTAAGATTTTAAAGTAATCTCTACAGCCAACTTTGGGCTCAAAGATCAAGGATCACATGCTCTTCTGACTGAGTCAGCCACGAGCCCTAGGGGCATTTTTTTTTTTTTTAATCAGTGCATTTAACAGCTCCCCCCCCCCCAATACACACTTTTTAGTTAATGAATTCTACCTTACACTGGAGTTCTGGAGAGAATGAACAAAATGACTGAAGTCAAGAGAAAGGTATGTCTTTTTGTGAAAGTGTAGGAAATACCTCCTGAGAGGGAAAAAGAAAAAAATCCTGATTTTTGAAGAACTGTGAGCCAAATACCTTTGGATTCTTGACCCATGCTACTTTTTCTTTCCTTCTAATACCTAGACTTGTTAATCTTTTGATACTGGATACCATGTAGTAACACCATGCTAATATTCTTTCACACGTAAAGCTCCTGAAATTGTCTCTAGAAAAGACAAGTGTTGCACAAAACAGTCCATGAGAAAGTTCTGGTTATCCATTGTTCAGCCAAAATACCAAGCGCAGAATGTTGGCTTTTAACGTTCATAAAGTAGAAGGGCACTGGAAAGGGTACTCTGAAAAATCAGTACAATCTGGTCAGGGTATGGCGTTTTCATAAAAAGGAAACTTACTGAATACATTTAAGAATTTGCAAGAATCAAAAAGAAAAAAGAATTTGAGAGAATATTCTGAGCAGATCATCAAGGGCCCCTCCGGAATCCACACTCGCCCCTCCCCCAGGCAGCTCCCCAGGAAAGGGACTCTTGATGTGGATCTTGCCATTGGAAGGATATTCATTTCGGAATCGCCCAACAGAAGTCAGCAAATTCAGCGAGGGCTGCAGGCCCCGCGTGCTCAGCAGGCAGGGAGGGCTGTCTGCAGCATAGCATGCGGCAGGGCAGGCACGATGTCCCCAGGGAAGGGAGAAGGCTCGGACAGGGTTCTGCACATTCCCACTGCTGCCCCTTCCTCCGCCTCCCTCTCTGGCCTCCAAAACAAAGGACCTCGCTCAGATCCTGTTTGCGTTTTAGTTACTTCCTGCGAGGAAGCAGTTTGCTCGTGAGCTGAGCCCTGAAACCCTTTGGAGTTTCCTAGCTGGTGTTTCCTCCTTCTTGTCCTTTTCTCTTCTGCATGGATTTTCTCAGAGTGCAGCCGGCCTGCAGGGGCCCTGGCTCCCGGACTGAATTGTGGGAAACTGGCCAGGGCATTCTCTCTCTCTCTCTCTCTCTCTCTCTCTCTCTCTCTCTCTCTCTGTTCCTAGAGAGTCAGAAAGCCTGGGAATGGGCTTGGCAAGAAGGTCTCTGTACCCCCAAACTCAATTGCCTTCAGTGTCACCCACTTCCTCCAGGTTACAAGTGCAAAACCTGTACCATCTGCTGTCTGGAGTGCTTCAGCCTCATCCACATCCTGCAGGCATCCTCCTTGAGGCTTGTTTCAGAAACGGGAGCCCAAAAGTTGTTGGGGGAGAGAAGTACGGACCCCGGCCGGGCTTTCATATTCTGTTGTGCCTGCTTTGCTGTGTCCGGTCAGCCTGCCCGCTGATGTGTGGCTGTCCTTCCTGCAGCACCTTTGTTCACCACAAGCTCCAGGTCCCCGCTGGGACGGCTGAAAGCGTGCCCGGCTGAGCCCCTCTCTCTAACTGTCCTGTCTCTAAATGTCTTCTTTACTTCTCAAAGACAACTGGCTGTTGTAGCTGATTCTCTTGGAATGAGGTCAGTGGATGTTGTTTCCCCCCGAAGAATGTTCTACTGTGCTACTGAGCAGGGCAGAAAGACGAGGAATCCATGCGGGTGCCCTGGCACTGGCCTCCCCCCAGTCTTAGCTTTACCCAAACCTGACAATACCGTTTCCTCCCAGGCTTTTCACCCGTATATGGCCCATCTCAGCTCTTTCACTTTTAAGGGAGCTTTTGGCAGGAGGGGCTTCGAAGGCTGAACTGAAAAAAAGAACAGGGCACCGAGCACGTAGCCTCCAATGGAAGTGAATAGCAGCCTTTCTACAGTCACTGGATGAATGCCTACAACTTTATACTTGCTCGTCCCAAGATTTAAGCCAGCCTCCAGTCCCATTTCACAAGAATCATTAGGGACCCCAATGTCCCCCAACCAACTCCTGTGGCCCTGTTAAGCATCTGAGAATTTAGACATCTCTCCAGAGAGAGTAAATGGGAACTCCCATCCTCCACGCCGTATGACATCCATGAATGATGGTACATTCAGTGTCCCCAGAGACTAATTCAGACTTCCTCGAAGCACAGTGGCCTGACAAAGTCAGATTGCTTATACCCAAGCTGAAGCTTTTAGGAACAAGGATTTCAGCAAGCATGATGGAAATCTCATTGTCATGTTTTTTTGACCTTGCTTTGAATGTCACACAGTGTCACCTCTGCTATATCAGGCCAAACAGAAAAACCTGCTTTCAGGGGGAGGAAACATAGACACTCCTCCTGATGAGAAGAGTGTAAAAAGATTCGTGGACATACTCAACAGTATTGATGGACCTCCTCTCTGTCTTACAATTTTTGTTTTCACCCCGATCTTTTCCAGTTCTTCTGAGTGGTCTATCTTCAAGTTCTACCTTCCACACCCCAAATAAAGGTTTTTAACACACTGGAAATGTTAGCAGGTGAGGTAGCTAGGCTTCAAAGATGGCCGCCCGAGGAACCAGACCAATATGGTGCTCTCATGCAGTCCCTTCCCACGCCGACTGTGGGCTGCCATTCTGGAGGAGATGATCCTGTGTGACTTTAAGGGTTAGGTCATGAGAAGCCTTGCTGCTTTTTGAAATCCTTCAAAAGAGGCCTTTTGAAATGCTATTCTGGGGAAAATAAGTCACAGGATGAGGTGTCTAACCTGAGATCACCATTCTTTGAGGAAGGGAGTCACATGGAGGAACCACGGGAAGAGAGCGAATATATGGCTAGCACCCGGCAATTTCGGCCGTCCTAGTCACCCAAAGGAGGAAGCCGTCTTAGGCATCTAGCCTGGCCGAACATTCAGATGACTAGCCCAGCTTCCTTCTGACTGCAATTGCATTTGAGACTCCAAGTAAAAACCATCCAGATGGCTCTAATCAACCCTCAGAATCTTGAGAGATAACAAATTATTAAAGCCACTACATTTTGAGATAGCAATAGACAACCAGAATACCACGTTCTATCAATTCCACCTCAGAGTGTCTCCCATATCTGGTTCTCTTGAAAGACCTTCAACACCATTTTCTTGTTAAGGCAAGACTTGCTTTCTAGTATCTGAGCAAGGATTCAGGCCTTTAAGGGAGTTGGCTTACAGGTCAGATATGCTCACAGGCAACTCTCAAATAAAGATCAGTGCTGAAAAAAATGCTGTGAGAACTCAAAAAAAGAGATGGAAAGAATTATTACAGCCTGGAGCTGGTGGGCCTGAAGATTGGATCTTGAATGCCATTTGTGGCTTTGTTTTGTAGAAATAGGGAACTATTAAAGGTTTCTGAGCAGAAAAGTGATGTGATCAAAACACATTTCATGAAAATGAGTCTGAAAGTGATGTTACAAAGTCAGTTGCATTTGGGAGACACGAGACAAGGTTGTTCAGTGGTGGTGGAGAGACCAATAAGGAAACTATCATGAAAGGGCACTTGGGTGGCTCAGTCTGTTAAGCGTCCATCTATCTGCCTTCGGCTCAGATCATGATCTCAGGGTCCTCAGATTGAGCCCTAAGTCAGGTTCCCAGATTGAACCCCGAATCAGGTTCCCTGCTCAGCGGGGGAGTCTGCTTCTCTCTCTACCACCTCCCTCTGTGATCTCATTCTCTCTCTCTCTCTCTCTAATAAATAAAATCTCAAAAAATTAAGAAAGAAAGAAAGAAAGAAAGAAAGAAAGAAAGAAAGAAAGAAAGAAAGAAAGAAAGAAAAGAAAAGAAAACAGAAGCTATCATGAAAATCCAAGGGAGAGCAAAGAATCCTTAAGCCAAGGCTGTAGTAGTGAAAACAGGGTAAAAGAATAGATTTAAGAGACATTCCAAAGACTGACATGACCCTGAAACATTACTACTTCACCTACATGTAATGATAAAATTATTAACACAAACTCCCCCATTCCTTGAATAAGTGAAAGCAAAATAAATAATTCCACAGTTTTCACTTTTGAAGGAAATGTGTGGGTTTTCTTCTTAAAGAAAGTATCTTTAAAAAATATTTTATGTTCTGGGAGACAAAACTACACGGAATCCATAAGTTAATGTACATATGATCACAGAACATTTTTCGTTCAGTTCTAATATATTTACATTGATATACAACTTCTGTCACTCATTCATCCCTCTGAAACGTTAGCAGTGTAAGACACCTCCCTGCATCTTTCCTCTCCTTGACCCCCTCCCCATCCCCAAAAATCAGGGGAATAGCATCCCTGATTTCAAAACCTACAGTAGCCCCTGTTGGGACAATGTGGTTGCTCCAAACATTTTGTAAAGTATGAGCTCCCTCTTGTGGTCAAGATAGTCTTTACACTTTATCTACAACATGTATTTATAATTAAATAATTTATCTGAGTAAAATTTAACTTCCTCTGGAACTGAATTTGCACTTTAAAATTTTTCTTTGCTTTCTATTGAACAGGATCCATAATATTCACCATGAATCTCAACATCTACTATTTTTGTTGTAATTTGTAATTATCAGTTTTCAATAATATATTTATTGAGTTTCAGACCACACCAAAACACAATTATCACCTAATTAAAGTAAAGTTCATTTACTCTAAATTTCCCAAGAAAGTGAGGTCATCATTTATCACTCTATACAATGTCCTCATTGAGGAGCCCATATCCTCTCACAACTAGTTCAAGTTGAAACGATTCCTAAAATAAACATTTCCCATCTGAATCCCACCTGAATTCCTCCTGAAAGCGGTCACACTCAGCAGATTCCAGTGAAATCACCTCTCACACGAGGGAGGAGGGTCAGGCAAAGCAGCCCAGAAGAAGGCACTGGCAAGGGTTGAGGGGGGAGGAAGGAAAGTGTGAACGCCGACTCTGTGACAGGTGGTAGGTTTTACATTTTACGTTTGCCGTTTCATAGGAAGCCCTGGAGAGATATGGTATTCAACATATCATTTTCAAACTCTTACAAGTCATAATAAGGCACCAAAGTAGACACCATCTCTGCCTTCGAGGTGCTCAGAGCCCTGGAAGAACCCCGGGTGTGGCTCTCCACCCCCAACTCCAGAGGGGGTGGGGAGTAACAGGGAAGACTTGCCTTCTCAGAGGAGGGGATGGCAAGTGCAATCCTGAAGGATACTGGGGAGCTGGCCAGGCAGAGGGACACGAGGTCCAGAGGCCTGGAGTCAGAGTGGGACATTAGTTCAGGTTGGCTAACACGTAGGGAGTGGGTGAATGATTACTCTCCCATTTTCCACATGACCTACTTGACACTCTGAGATGGTAATTAAGACAAGACAAGACAAGACAAAAGTGGGGCCCCAGTGATTGCATCGCTGCCTGCTGTTCATCTTGACCTTTTTTACTGAGGGAAATGACAGCCCAAATCAAGGCAAAAGGCACGAGGTGATGATGCCTAAGAGGTAATTAGGGCCCACCTCTGAACATACCTCCATCTTGGAAGCTAAAAATGGCCAGTGTTGTTTGTTTTCAGCAAAAGTAGACACCAGAAATGGTTGTGATGAATGTAGAGAGCTAGCTTTAGGAGTGCGAAGAGTGGGAGGCTCTTCCACACTAAGGCTGCCCAGCCCCAGATGGGGACCGTAAGTTCTAACTCAACTGCCTCGCTCGGGCACGATGACTCCCGCAGCGGCATCTGGTAGCCAGCTAAGACCTAAAGTGAGCAGGAGAGCTAAAAATTGTGTCAAAATTACCCTTGAAACTCTCTTAAATTATCCATAAAATGATCTATATAGACACAGATTTGTACATACACCCAGTACCACGAATCCTATAAAGCCTGATGTGTGCAAGAGACTCTGCTAAACTATGAGGAGCACAAAATTAGAGCCTGTATGAGAATGTGTGGGTATTGGATCCCTTCTGCCTTTAGGATAGCTGTCAAATCCCAGTGAGTGGGGCAATCGGTGGAAAATTCTAAATATTCCTGCTTGCCTGCATAGCTTATTTCATTCTGTATTAACACAAATCCTCTTCAACTTTGTATATTACTTGATTCATTGTTCTAATTCAATTCTTTCAGTTTAGGACAGAGGCACTGCCGCTGTTTTAAGGATCAAACCAGAGATTGTAGACAACTGTAACGTGTGTTATAGGGTGCGCTCAATGAATCATTGTGGACACCATTAAGGGTTAAACAAGGAGAGGTTTATTATATCTGGCCAATGACCACTCACTAGAGTCCCATCTCTGCTAGAGTCCTGACCTTAGGGCGGTCTGGGTTTTTAAAGAAATGAAACATATCCTGGTGTGTATGTCTCCAAAGGAACAGAACATATCCAGGTGGGCATGTCTCCATTCAATAGCAAAGTGACAGCAGTAAGCTTATTCTTTTACAGAAGCGGGACTAGCTAGTTATGCATGATAGTGCAGCGGGGTGATTTATTATAGCTTTGTAATCGGCCAGGGCTGGTTGGGTGCTTTCCAGCTCCAAGTTCTGGGAAATGTTTATATTGTTAGGCTTACCCAGGGTCAGATGTCCTAGTGAGCCTCACAACCACCATTTTGGGTATCTGGTGACCATTTTACACTTGCACGCTAACTATCACATAATACATGCTCAATAATATTTGCTGCATTGAAGTCTGAATTTTGTTCCCTTAGGTCCATAGTCACATATTCCTTGTAAAGTTGTAAGAAGAATTTGGCCACCTTCTTCCTGGCTTCCTGGTTGGCATTTCATGGATTGTTCCCCTGTATATCAATCAACTTCATAAACTAGGGCATTCATTGTCTATCTTCCTGAGTAGAGCTGGACCTACTTGGGTTTCTAAAGTCAGTTTCAAGTTACATGTAATGGACTTCAGTTACAGCTCCCTGTCTTTGAATTTACAGGACAGTTATTTATTTACATATATATTGATCAATGTCAATTAACATTATCAAATGCTATAAGAGAAAGGGCAGGGAGTTTAACTTTCTAATCAAGCCTTTGCCCTGTCTTTTCTAAAGTAACTACAAATACCAGTACACATCAAAATTCTATCCAACAAACTCTATGTCCCAAGTGCTCCCAGAAGCACAGCAGGTGATAAAGAAATGAAGAATAGATGGTTCTCTGACCCTAAAGAGAATATTTCTTTCTTTTCTTATCCTTTTCAAACATAAAAGCAGTTATTTGGGGGGCACCTGAGTTGCTCAGATGGTTAAGTGTCTGCCTTTGGCTCAGGTCAAGATCCCAGTGTCCTGGGATCAAGTTCCATATTGGGCTCCCTGCTCCTTGGGAAGCCTGCTTCTCCCTACCTTGGCCTCTGCCTGTCTCTCTTGTGTCTCTCATGAATAAATAAATAAACTTTAAAAAAAAAAACAACCTTTATTTTTGGTAAGATGACTTACCACAGTCTGAGTCTCTCTGCTGATTAAATTAAATTAATAATTAATCATAAAATTAATTATTAATTATTAAATTAATTAATGAACATTTCTTTTTTTTTAAACATTTCCTTTTTCTTTTTCTTTTTTTTTTTTTTTTAAGATTTTATTTATTTGACAGAGCGAAACACAGCCAGAGAAGGAACACAAGCAGGGGGAGTGAGAGAGGGAGAAGCAGGCTTCCTGCCGAGCAGGGAGCCTGATGTGGGACTCGATCCCGGGTCTCCGGGATCATGACCTGAGCCGAAGGCAGTCACCCAGACAACTGAGCCACCCAGGCGTCCCTGAACATTTCTATAACAATTATTTTAAATTTAATGACTAGATTAAGAATATTTTTCAATATTCTAGCTTCGTGATTGTTAACATTATTAATAAAAGATAATATCATTTAATTTAGCCAATATTCTAGTACATATGTTCTAATTAAGAACATCTGAAAACTCACTAATAAGGATATCAGTTTATAGGTGTTTTTATGTAAACACTTCTTTTTTTTTTAAGATTTTTTATTTTTATTTATTTGACAGAGAGAAACACAGCTAGAGAGGAAACACAAGCAGGGGGAGTGAGAGAGGGAGAAGCAGGCTTCCCACTGAGCAGGGAGCCCGATGTGGGGCTCGATCCCAGGTCTCCGGGATCATGACCTGAGCCAAAGGCAGTCGTTTAACCAACTGAGCCACCCAGGCGCTCCTATGTAAACACTTCTATTATCTCAATGCATTGTTATCACTATATCAGGGAGGAATAAGACTATTTTTATTGAATATAAAAATATTTAATTTTTTTTTCTTTTTACAGAAAAAGAATGATAAAGTATGGGCTTTTAAATTTTTCTCCAATCAAATAGGTGTTTAATGATCTGGTTGTCATTTGTAATTCTCAGGCTAGTTACAGATTTTGATACCTTTTATATAATTATCAGCCATTTGATTTCTTCTTTTTTTAACGAGCCTATTCATGTCTTCTGGCCATTTTGCTTATTGATTTGTACTGATATGTAACAGTCCAGATACCAGGCCTTTTGTTGTTGTTAAATGTATTCTAAATACTATCTCCATTCTGTTTCTGTCTTTTAGGGGATTTTTGGTTTTGTTTTTCCTTTTGTTTTAAAGATTTTATTTATTTATTGACAGATAGAAACACAGTTAGAGAGAGAACACAAGCAGGAGAGTGAGAGAGGGGAAGCAGCACCCCACCCCCACTCCCCTACCAAGCAGGGAGCCTGACACAGGCCTGGATCCCAGGACTCCAGGATCATGACTGGAGCTGAAAGCAGATGCTTAATGACCAAGCCTCCTAGGAGCCCCTCTATCTGTTAGTTTTTAAAGAAATAGACATTTTTTAATTTAATGTCTGAAAAAAGTATTTAGCTTTTGTTTTAAAAGGAATCTTTGCTGGGTATGGAATTCTAGGTGGACAGTTTTTCTTTCCATGTTTTAAAGATGCTGCTTCATTCTCTCCTGGCTTGAGTTGTTTCTAGAGAGATGTCTACTGTCATTTTCATCTTTGTTTCTCTTTGTACATTGTCTTTGTAGATAATGTGCCTTCTTTCTGTAGCTGCTTTTAAGATTATCTTTATCACTGGTTGTAATCAATTTGTTTATTATATTCCTTGGTGACCTTTCCCCATGTTTCTTTCTCTAGCGGTTTATTGAGCTTCTTGGATATGTGGGTTTATAGTTTTTCTCAAATTTAACTTTATTTTAGTCATTATTTTATTAATTATTATTTCCACTCTCACTCTTCTTCAGAGACAATAATCATAGGTCTAGTAGGTCACTTAATGCGGTCCTACAGCATGGTAATATTCTCATTTTTCCCCCACTCTTCCTCTATATTTCATTTTGAATAGTTTCTGTTTGTTGGCAAGTTTACTAATATTTTCATCTGCAGTGTTTCATCTGCTCTTACTCCCAGACAGTATTTTTTCATCTAAGACATTGTATTTGTTCATCTCTAAAGTTCTACTTGCATCTTTTTCACTGATATCCTCACATAACAGGTTCAATTCTGTTTCTACCACCTTAAGCATGTGGAACATAGTTATAATAATGGTTTTAATCTCTTGTTTATATATCTAATTTTCTTATCTGTATAGTTTGTGGGTATGTCTGCAGTGATTAATTTTTATTTTCATCTTCTGTCTTTTTTTTTTTTATTTTCCTACTTGCCGGACATTATGAACTATACTTTGTTAGGGACTAGATTTTTGTGTTCCAATAAATAACCTTAAGCTTTGCTTTGAGATGTAGTTTATGGGGGAAAAACTTGATCTTTCAAGGCTTGTTTTTCAATTTCATTAGATGACACCAAGCAGCCATTAGTCTGGATCTGATTTTGGCCCATTACTGAGGTGATGCCCAGCTGAGAACTTCACCTGATGCTGTGTGAAGTATGTGGTTTCCTAGTCTGGCTAAAAGAAACACAGACTATTTCTGGCCCTGTCTGAGCTCTAAGTATTATTCTCTCTGCTTCTTTTGAACAATTCTTTCTCTGGTCTCAGGTATTTTCTCCCAAGCATACGCTGATTAATACTTAGCTGAAAACTCGGTGCAGATCTCCGAGGCTTTCTCTTTATACACGTATATGTGTGTATATGTACTCTGTCCCATGAACTCTAGTCATCTGACTTCCCGTCACTGCCAGCTCCATCCCTTCAACTCTAGGAGACTGCTGGACTCTACTCATGTTCACCCTTCCCTTGGCTGTGGCTTCAAAATTCCCTCTAGGAAGTAAGTAGGGGCAATTATGGTTATATTAATTTGCTAGGCTGCCTTAACAAAATACCACAGATTGGGTGGCTTGAACACCTGAAATTTATTTTTCTCTTTGGGCATCCCTCCTTGGCTTACAGATTGCTGCCTTCTTGCTGTGTCCTTACATGCTCTTTCCTCTCTATTGTGTGTATGCACGACCCTGGTGTCTCTTAGTGTGTCCCAATTTTCTCTTCTTATAAAGACAAGTCAGATTAAACTAGGACTATCTACTTGCTTCATTTTAATCTAATCCCCATTTTAAATAAAGGCTCTAACTTCAAGCACAATCATATTCAGAGAGTCCTAGAGGTTCAGACCTCAACATATGAATTTGTGGGGGTGGGGGACACAATTTAGCCAGAGCAACGTTTGTTTTCTGTCTCTCTTGGATAACTCTCCTGTCTGATATCTGAAAACTATTATTTCATACTTTTCACAGAATTTTTAAGTTGTTTCAGGAGAGAGGTTAAATCTGGTACCTGTTACATCGTCTTGGCTAGAATTCTAAAACTATTAATTTTACTTATTTTTTATTCCTTTAAGAAACTATTCATTTTTTTAAAAATTTTATTTATTTATTTGAGAGGCAGAGAGACAAAGAGAACAACAGCAGGGGAAGGGAGAAGTAGACTCCCTCCTGAGCAGGGAGCCAGATACAATACTCTCCCAGGACACTGGGATCATGACCTGAGCTGAAGGCAGACTCTTAGCCGACTGAACCACCCCGGTGCCACAAGAAACTATTAATTTTAAAGTAGTAAAATTTGTTAATTTTTTTCTTGCTTACCCCAACTTGTGAAGATATTCTTTTATATCATTTTTCTAAAAGATTTTATTTATTTGACAAAGAGAAACACAGCCAGAGAGGGAACACAAACAGTGGGAGTGAGAGAGGGAGAAACAGGCTTCCCACCAAGCAGGCAGCCTGACGCAGGGCTCAATCCCAGGACTCTGGGATCATGACCTGAGCTGAAGGCAGAGGTTTTACCACTGAAGCACTCAGGTGCCCCTTATATCATTTTTTAGAGGTTTATATTGTGGCCTCCCCTGTTTAAGTCTTTAACTGGAATAGATTTTTGTTTATGGTATGAACTTGGAGTCCAGTTGTATTTTCCCCCATGAGGATATTTAATTGTGTCAGCCTTATTTACTAAGAAGCCCGTTCTATATTCCCCCTTGCTATGAAGTACATTTTCATCATAAATCAAGTGATAATACCTGTGAGAATCTGTTTCTGGGCCCTCTTTTCTGGTCCATTGGTATAATTTTGTATTCCTGTAGCAAACCTATATGCTCTTAATTACAACAAGTAAAAGTGTGATACTATCAATCGTTGATGAGGAAGCACAGGAAAAGAAATACTCATAAATGCTATTGAGAATAGAATCAATACAATCACTGTTCATTTCCTAGGGATGCTGTAACAACTTGCCACATCAGAGTGGTTTAAAATAACATTATTTTCTCATAGTTTGGAGGCTAGAAGTCCAAGGTGAAGGTGTGAGGAGGGCCAGGCTCCTTCTGAAGGCTCTCGAGAGGAATCTGCCTACATCTTGGCTACGTTCTTGGGGCTGCCAGCAATGTAGCTGCTGCACCCCAGTTTCTGTCTGTCTTCACGTGGCTGACTTCCCTCTGGGTGCGTCTGCCTGTCCTCACATCTCTCTCCTTATAAGGACACTGGGCAATGGATTTAGTATCCACCTTAATCTAGGATGACCTTATCCTAACTCGATTTAATCTACAAAGAACCAATTTTCAAAAAAGGTTACATTCACAGGTACCAAGAGTTAGTACTTCAATATATCTCTTTGGGGAACACAATTCACTGACAAAGATTACCCTAAAGAATAATGTGACATTTATGAATATAGTTGAATATGTACATAAGCTATGACTAGCATCAATTCCATTCCTAAATATATATCTTAAAGACACAATCACTATGCGCACCAGACTATACGAATATATTTAGTAATATCATTTATACATTTCATAAAGGTGGTAACAATAAACACATTGTGGCATATTTGTGTAGTGGAGTACTATACAATGGAAATGAGCAAACTATACATCTATTCACCAACTTGAATGAATCGTATAAATATACTATTAGGCAAAAAATACTAGTCATAAAAGAATACATATAATGTAATCCTACTAAAATGAGCAATTTGTGCCTATATTTCAGGCCACAGTCTTCTACATATAAATTAAGGAAATTCATACAAGAATTTCTACAAGAAGATGTAGTATGAATTTTCTGTTAATTCAAGCTGGTTTGAGGAAAAGTTTTTTACTCTCCAAAGAGTTTGACAGGTTTGTTCATCCAAAGTAGAACAGAGGTCAGCAAACTTTTTCTGTAAAAAAAAACAGTCTGTAAAAGCAGACATAGATATTACCTAAGAGAGCATGGCTTAGGTATGGCTTATTCCAATATAACTTTATTGACAACAACAGATAGTGAGCTGCATTTGGTCCACAGACTATAATTAGTTACCTCCTGATCAAAAGCACAAATCAAATTAAGTTGCCAACAACCCACGGCACCCTTTGTGTTGCTGCTCAAAAACCTTTATTTTACGTATTTATTCTTTTTGCCAAGTTAAGTTCAATCTCCTTCCTTTCCATTCACAGCACTGCAAGATTTGGGGCCCCAAACATGTCTCCAATCTCATCTTTCTCCTCTACTCTTCAGTCACGCAATTTCATTTTGAATCAAGTTGGGGTCTTAGGTATTCCCTCAACATTGCCCTGTGCTCCTGTTCCATGCTGACACTGTTCCCATCATATGGACTATTGCCATAAAAACAATACCATGTCGGGGCGCGTGGGTAGCTCAGTGGTTAAGTGTCTGCCTTCAGCTCAGGTCATGATCCCGGAATCGAGGCATCGAGCCCCACATCGGGCTGCCTGCTCGGCGGGAAGCCTGCTTCTCCCTCTCTCACTCCCGCTGCTTGTGTTCCCTCTCTGGCTGTGTTTTTCTCTGTCAAATAAATAAATAAAAGCTCTAAAAAAAAAAAGAAAAGAAAAACAATACCATGTCTATACTTTGTTCGTCTTTCCAGAGTCAGCTCATATATGCCACTTCCTCGGTAAACACTTTTTAAATCATTGAGCCAACTTTCCCTTCTCGATTTCCATAAGGCTTATTTCTCTCATACCTGCTGTAAGGCTCTTTTGTTCCCCTCCCTTTTGTTGAGGTATAATTTATGCATAATAAATTCACCCATTTTAAGTGCATGGTTGATGAATTTTGACAACGGCATGCAACTGTATAATCACCATCACAGTCAAGATATAAAACATTTCTTTTATGCCCCAAAGTGTTTTTGTGCCCCTTGGAAGTCGACCCCTTCCTCCAAACTCTGGCCAAAGGCATCCTCTGGTCTTCTTGTGGCTAGAGTTTTGCCTGTTTTAGAATTTCATATATGTGGAATCATAGAGTATGCTGTCTTTTTATATGGCTTTCAATTAGGATAAAGTTTCTGTGTTTCATCCATGCTGTTTGTATCGGTATTTTCTTCCTTTTTAAAAAGATATGTCACAAAACGTGCTGGTAGACAGACATCTGAATGGCTTCTGTTTTTAATTCCTATGAATAATGTGCGCTGTGAGCATCTGCATACAGTTCTTTGTGTGGAGCTGTTGGTAAATATCTAGGCATGAGATTGCTGGGTCATATGAAAATGCTAAACTGTTTCCCACCATCACCACATGAGGGGTCCAGATCCTCCACCTCCTCACTAGCACTTGGTCATCAGTTTTAGCCTCACTAGTGGGTGTGGTGGTATCTCATTATAGCCTTCACTCACACTTCCCTTGTGACTAATTGTGTTGAGCTACTTTTCACAGTGTTTGTTAGCCATCTGTATATCTTCCTTCGAGAAATGCCTAAGTGCTTGGCCCATCTTTAAAATTGGGTTGTTCATCTTATTCAGTCGTAAGAGTTTTACAGATATATAAAAGAAAACCAATGAGGCAGGCATTGGACTTCTTTTTTTTTTTTTTTTAATGTTATTTTATTATTTATTTATTTGACAGAGAAGGACAAAGTGAGAGAGGGAACACAAGGCAGGAGGAGTCAGAGAGGGAGAAGCAGGCTTCCTGCCCAAGCGGGGAGCCCAATGTGAGGCTCGATCCCAGGACTCCATGAACTGAGCCAAAGGCAGACGCTTAACGACTAAGTCACCCAGGCACCCCATAAGAGTTCTTACAAATTCTAGATAAAAGTCCTTTGTCAGATAGGCTTTGCAGATTTTTTTCTCCTACTCTGGGGCTTTTCTTTTTGATGCCTTAGCTGTTTTTCTCTATGAAAAAGTTTAAATGTAATGAAGTCCATCCTCCCTGTTATTTACAAACTCCACAAGAGTAGAGATCCTGAGTTACATATCTTGAGTGCATAGTGCATCACAGCTACCTGTAAATATATGATAATAAGACTGGAAATTAATTGTGTGGTGAACACTATCATTAGTGTTTTATATGCTTATTTGCATTTAGTTGTTACACACCCATAGAAGGACATTGTTTTCCTCACTTTGATGCTGAGGAAATGAAGGCACAGAGAAGTTTAGCAACTTCATCAGTTAAATGACTTGAAAGTGAGGGAGCTAGAATTCAAATCTGGGTCTGTCTGGCTTTAAAGTCCATGTCCTCAGACACATTACAATGCTTCCCTTTGTTGGATGACTAGGTCAATGATGGATTAATGCTGCTTTTTTTGTGCTTCAAGATATGTGTGTGTGTGCACATGTGCATTAGTATGTGCCTTTCTATGCATTAAAACTCTGCAGCAAAGTAAACAAAAGCAAAAATGAACTTTTGGTACTTTATTTTTTTTTTTTAATTTTTTAAAATAATTTATTTTATTTTTTCAGTGTTCTAAGATTCATTTTTTTGTGCACCACACCCAGTGCTCCATGCAATATGTGCCTTCCTTAATACCCACCACCAGGCTCACCCATTCCCCCACCTCCCTCCCTTCCAAAATCCTGTTTGTTTCTCAGAGTCAGCATGCTTCGTCTCCCTCTCTGATTTGCCCCAGTTCTTTTTTTTTTTTAATTAATTAATTAATTAATTTTTTTTCCCATTCCCAACACCCAGTGCTCCACGCTCTAGGCGCCCCCAGTACCCACCACCAGGCTCTCCCATCACCCACCCCCTCCCTCCAAGTCCCTCAGTTTGTTTCTGTGTCCAAAGTCTCTGTTGTTTCGTTTCCCTCCCTAGATTACCCTAGTTCCCATTTCCTTTCCTTCTCCCACTGTTCTCCAGGGTAC